>JBBPBX010078753.1:0-16553 GCA_038048925.1 Garcialebias charrua
ACATTGTATGTTGGTGTATACCATCTATGTTGCGAAAATATGTAATTTCTCTTCATATAAAATAAATCTGAAACACCCTATGGCTTGTTACCTACTCGAAGAAGCAACCCATTTCATAGTGACGCTGGGTAACAAATAGTTTTTGCAATGAAACATTCATACCAGAACCAAGCCTAACAGTGAGCCTGTGCACCTGAACTGGACTAAAGCAAATGTTTCTCCTGGTCTAACCAACAAAAGAGACGACACTGCAGTGCTGCAACTTCAGATGTCGACAGACCTGAGCGTCTTCATCTGAAGCAGATGGAGTTTCCACATGACAACACCTGACCAGTTTATGTTGTTAGGAGACAATAAGTCCCAGTAAAAAAACAGGTTCACAGATGGAACATTTAGAAAAAATTGCATTTTCTCCTGAATACAGATCATTTTCACTTTGATGATACCGGATACTGTAGTGTAGTTTATCAGCAGTCGTGTATGGGTGCTGACAGGTGAGGAGAAAACAAATAAAGGCATGGAAGGGCCTGAGTGGGTGACAGTTCCTGTAGGAAACAATGAAAGGACTCTTTCTTGGCCTCTTGTTGCAACATCGGAAAAGATCCAGATGATGGAAAATCATAAATTGAAAAAAGTTCTTCCTCTGACACATGTTATTTGTAAAATGTAGGTATCAATAAGAGTAGATGCTGAACCATAATAAATTAAATTTATTACAGCTTAGTTTTACTTTGTGTAATACAAAGTATTTATGTTTCAAACACACTTGACCACCAGCAGGTCTCTTGTAAATGAGTTCTCGAGGCTCAATGGGATTAACCTGCCTAAATAAAGGTTGAATGAACAAAAACATGTTTTTTTATTTACATATCAGTTTTGACAAATAAGTGAATAGTGCAAAATTGGAGCGCAAGTTAAAAATTGAAGGAAAACAACTGAAAATATTAAAAACAATATTTATTTATAGTCAAGATGAAAACAGGAAAATGAATACATTGTTAAAAATATCCATCCATCCATCTCTTATCTTTACCTGTTTCTTCCTTTATGGGCCACAGGAATCACTGCTGCCCATGTCTAGCAATCACTGTGCGAGAGACGGGAGACACACTGGACAGGTCGCAAGTCTATTGTCAAAAACAGAAGAAATGATTTGTAATCAAGAATTTCCTGAGCAGACATAAGTATGTTAAACTGATAAACTCAACAAAATTAAAAGGGTACAAAAATACATATAAAAGAGAATGAAAAACAGGTGTCATCTACAGGTCATTATAGAGACAAGTGGCACACAGATGCCCCCGCCACTGAAGGATTTCTATAGTGTTTGTCTTTTGCTATATGAGTGTTTTTCTGGACTGGAATTGAACAGGGAACTGTCTCTTAATTGCTCTATAGTATTCAAACAATGAGGTAGACCATCTATTAGCAGAAAGCAAGGGTGATTCTAGAGTCTGACCTCAAGGGGTGCTGCTCATCCTCCAGTGTTGACAATGGTTCTTGGCTTGAACAATGTGGGTTAGGGTAAACGTAGATGTTTAACAACTTGTTAAAATACACCAAAATGCATGAAAGGGCATCTACTTTATTCAACATTTACTGGGGGAGGAACCACAGACCCCACTACCCTCCCACCTCCACTCCCCACCTGCAATATTAAGTTGAAATAATGGAGTTCACTAACTGTGATAAGAATTATATAATGATTCTGTTGAGGAGTATGGACGTAAATAATAATTATTTAACCACTTCTCTCTCAATACAGTATATTAAAGGTCAAGCCAGCGGTACCTGAAAACAGACACAAACGCACCAAAGAAAATAATACAATAATTAATTTTGTTCCAAGCTTCTCTAATCGTTTAGTTTCTAATTTCATAGCTAATTTCAACAGCAACTTATTAACCCAGTTCTTCATCATTTTCATATCATTTTAATCTACATGCTCTGTCTGAATAAATTATCTAACCTGTTTAGCCATATTCTCCCACCAGTTATCTGATTATCATAACTCCAGTCTTCCGTTTAGATCACAAGAATGAGATCAGATTGTCACAGGGTAATTATCAATCAGGAGCATGTCGTAATTACCAATCAGGCACCTGTCTCAGTCCTTGATATCAACAAGAATAAAAGAATTTTCTTGTTTCTCAAACACAATCTCACAGACAAACATAAACAGCTGTTCTACTTTGTACACTAACCCTAGGCAGACAACAGAACAACACATTCATACATCTCAGGACCCTTTTTCTTTGTCCTCTCCAATCAGGGGCCAGCACCATCTACAAGGTACATATGAATGAGATAACTACCGTATTTGTAGTTCTGGTGGTCATCTTACCCTTGATAACAACCTCTAGCTCCAAATGTGGAGATAAACCCCAGAAATACAATATATTAACCAAGTGAATTGTGTCAGAATAATATATTATCTTACTGAAATGTGGAAATATTTGTATTTCATATTTTAGCATAATTTCATGTGTTAAAACAAGGCAGACTCTTTGTTATAGGGGTTCTGTTTCTGGTAGGAAGGAGTTTTAAATGCATGCCCACAGTTACCAACAGATGTGCATCTTCCATTTTGAGAGATGATGAGGTAATATCAAGTAGCAGAGAACTGGTCACATGATGTAGTAGGGCCTTCCCATATGTCGGAGGTGGCAAATACTTCCAGGAGATGTGGCCATTGCAGAAGAAAGGTGTGCCTTAACCCAGTGGTCCCCAACCACCGGGCCACTGTACTGGGCCGTGGGTCAATTTGTACTGGGCCGTACAGAAAAAGAAAAGAAAAAAAACATTTATTTTGAAAAATCACTGGATTGTGTCCACCACATCTGTCAATGACGCACTCGACGCAGGTCAACACAAGTGGTAAGTTTCCGTTTCTGTTAGATGCATGGGCAGATTGGTTCTACATTGCCCGTTCAGTGTGAACGGTTGGTATGGGGCGGGTGCAGCGGTCATCATGGCCGTTGTTTTGAGGCAATGCATACACGTCACTCGTAGGTCACATTTAGAAAAGCACGATTGGCTGGAATTTCCAGATGCATTCAGGGTTCACAAAAAAACTCAGACAGTTGCGACAGGCTGATGACGACCGATTACAACCACACATTCACGGAATGGTCAAAGTATCATATATTGGGGCTTTTTGGGGATTATTGATCGTAAATGGTAAATGGAGCTTATTTATATAGCGCTTTCCAGCCCCCTATGAGGTGCCCCAAAGTGCTTTACAATACCAACCATCCACCCATTCATACACACATTCATACACCGGTAGCGGCAGACTGCCATGCAAGGCGCTTTCCAGTCCTACCGGGAGCAACTCGGGGTTAAGTGTCTTGCCCAAGGACACAACGACACATGGTGTGGGGAACCGGGATTCGAACCGCCAACCTTCCGATCGGGGGACGACTGCCATTACAACTACGCCACGGCCGCCCTCGTACATCGTACAGAGGGAAAAATTGTCGTACAAATACGGTTATTATCGTACACCTGGCAACACTGGGTGGAGACATTTAGCTGCGTGGTCTGAAGCAGACAGGAGGAGGTGTGCGGCCGTGTCTGCGCATGTGACACTGCATATTTTTCAACCCCCCTGACAAAGAGTGACTGTAAAACTACGAACTAAATAAAACTATAATTTTAAACATCAGAGCACCTTTTGTCTTGAACCTTTTTGAATTCACATCAGAGCTGTTCCTTCACATTTCTGCTTCTGCTCTTAAAAAAAAAAAAATCTCTGCCCCTAAAAGTTCAAAGTCATGGGCAATGTTATTGAAAACAAACCACAAATATAATTAACAGTTTGCACTATGCATGAGTTCCTGCATTTTTGTGTACTGATGTGTGAATCACTGCGGAGCAGGGAGGAGGATGACGAGGCACAGCTGACCCCAGTGTGGGATATACTAATTAAATGAGAAATGATACTGCACTTAAAACACTTATAAATCACACATAAAGTGTTTAAAAGTAAATCATTACACACCAATGCTTACACGGAACTTCACCCAGTGCTTTAAGTGGAAAAAAATAAGTGCCGGTACTCTCCCTAATGTCATAATAATATGCATACCTGCAAACTCAGAAGGGATGAAAAAGGTGACAAACGTTGCGCCAACCCCCCCCCCCCCGAAAGATTTTGTAATTTTTTAACATGCTTCAGGTAAAAGTCATTTACTAACCTGATTTAATGAGAACATAAATAGGAAAGATTGTGTCAACCAAAAAATCAACAACCAACAACAGCAGCAAGTCAAATACAGCAGAACATTTTGCTAACAATGCGCTGCTCCGAGTCAACAGATGCATTTAAAAACTTAAGACTTATCTCTTCAGACAGGCTTTTGGTTAATTTTGTACATTGATTTTAGAGTTTGTTATGTTTTACCTTTTTGTATAGTACTTCTGTGATTTTATTTTTCCTTTTGTAAAGCACTATGTGACTCTCATGTCTGTGAAATGTGCTATATAAATAAAACTTACTTACTAACAGTAAAAACTCATTTCTTAAATATGCTGGTGAAGATGTTTTGCCAGAAATTTTGAATAAAGTAGATGCCATTTCCTGCATTCTGGTGTATTTTAACAAGTTGTTAAACATCTATGTTTACCTACATGTAAACACTTGATTCAATAACTATTTTAGAGACATCTAACAAAATAAAGTCAGGTCCTGTGGACAGATTAAAAAATTGTTGAAATTATTATTGATCATGCATCAGGATATTTTAGAGACACCTCATTCAACTAGTTCATATAGACATCATCCTGTTTTTAAACTCACTCCTGTGGCTAAGATAATTAAATTAATGTGACAATTTATCACAGTGGCTTTAGGGGTGCAATTGACTTTTATTTTGTTAATTTTTATTTAGTTTTATTTGTAACACAACATGCCATTTTACTAAACAATGGTGACACTCAACTGCATGTATAAAAATATTAACTTTACCCAATGAACAGGTGACATTTTAATAACCACCAACAGTGAATTTAGGAGGGGCTTTTTACAGTTTTCTGATTTAGTGATACACACCGTGGTGAAGTTAGTTTACGACTCCGTCATGTTTTCATCAGCGGGGTTCTCTCGTGTCGTCAATTTCAAAACTGCATGTTGCAGTTTTTTTTATCTTTGTGAAGCTTCAAGAGCTCCCACACGTTGAAGGAGTTAGGTCGAACAGTTTTCTCTGCGTCGTTCATTTGTAAAATTTACTTAATTTCCTTTGAAAACACCGCCTGTTCTACTTCCGCCTCCCTCGCGCTCTGTTGAACTCGCGAGTCGCGCTGCAGAGTTGTTTTTTTACAGATTTTGCTGTCGTCTCCTCCCCCTGTCTATCCTGAGGTTGTGATTGGCCAAAATGACGCGCTCCACCAAAGATGTTTTATTGTCGACAGATGCATTGCTGTTTCTTGAAATCCAGTCAGGGGGAAATGATGCATTCTAATCTGCCACGGGTCTTTCAAGTGGAGAAGACGAAAATAAGTTCCGGAACACACCGTACTCTTAAAAAAAGTCCCGGTACTGTCAGGGTTAAATTTTAGAAGTGGTGGAACTGCGTTCCGGCCCACTTAAAGCACTGACTTCACCTGACTATCTAAAGGACATTCTTGCACCATATTCATCCACCCGGTCTCTACGATCACAGAACAGTAATCTCCTTCACATTCCACGAACCAAATTAAGGACCATGGGAGACCGGGCATTCTGTGTGGCTGCCCCCCGCCTATGGAACTCCCTCCCTGACTACCTGAGAGCTCCACAGTCACTGGTTGACTTTAAAAACGGCTTAAAGACTTTTCTTTTTAAGCGAGCCTACTCTGCCTCCACATGATTTTATCTTTGATCTTAGTTGATATTATTATTGATTTTGCTTGCTTTATCACTTGTTTTTATTTGATCTTTGATTTTTGTTGCGCTTTGTAGCACTTTGAGATTTTTGTTAATGAAAAGTGCGTTATAAATTAAATTCATTATTATTATTATTATTATCTGAAATACAGGTGCTGCTCATAAAATTAGAATATTGAGAAAAAGTTGATTTATTTCAGTAATTCCATTCAAAAAGTGAAACTTGTATATCCATTCGTTACACACAGACTGATAATGTTTGTTTCTTTTAATATTGATGATTGTAACTAACAATTAAGCAACTGACAAATCAGCGACCTCTATTTGTCCTGAAGTGAACGTCTTACCTGCAGAGCTGCAGCTTACAGCCATTTCAATAATGAGCTTACATCTTTTGTTTCATGTGAATCTACTTTAATAAACCTTTGTGAAATACCCCAGAATGCAGGAAATGGCATCTACTTTATCCAAGTTTCTCTGGGGTAGGAGCTTCAGACCCCCCTGCCCCACCCCCCACACTTTTGAAATCTCTCCTAGGCCCTCCTGAAGCAAAACATTTGATCTCTGAGTTGGTTCGCTTTTTCTCAGGCACTTTGGATTTTTCCACGAGTAAAATTAAAAAAGCCTGGGAAGGTGAGCTTGCTATTGAGATCGAGGATGAAACATGGGATGAAATATTAAAGAACATCACGTCTTGTTCAATTAATGCCAGGCTTCAACTGATTCAGTTTAAGGTAGTTCATAGATTACATTATTCTAAAACAAAATTAAATAAATTTTTTCCTAACCTTTCTTCACTTTGTAACAGATGTCAAGCAGCAGAAGGTACTCTAGCCCATCTTTGGTGGTTTTGTCCAAATTTACATAATTTTTGGTCTCTTATCTTTCAATGGTTTTCATCTGTCTTTAACATCACTGTCACACCTGATCCTGAAACTGCTCTGCTGGGGTACTCCAACACCTTGAAAAACCTAGATTGTAACATGCGTATTGCTCTAACTTTTTGTACGATGATTGCGAAAAGGTGTATTCTGAAACTGTGGAAGTCTGATTTAGCCCCTAAATTTGAGACCTGGCTGAATGAACTCATAAGTATTCTGCATGTGGAAAGACTGAGATATGAACTTTCTGGTAACATTCTTAAGTTTCAAACTTTTCAAGAATATGGAATCCAGTGTTGGAATATGTAAAAGACCAATAATGCTCCTTTTATTCAACCACATTACTTCAGTGTCTTCTTGATAAAATGGACAGTTGAGTAATATACTGTAATTGTGAATCTTGCCCAATCATTTCATTTATTTATGTGTCTATTGGTTATGTTATATTTACTTTATATATTAGTTGCTTGTCTTTTGTCCCCTTTTTTGTTGTTATTGTTTTTGTTTTGTCTTTTTATTTTTTTATATGTAAATGTACTTGAAAATCTTATAAATAAAGTGTTAAAAAAGTATAAAAATAAATTAGTAGGGATTATAAGGAAACATAAGAAGGAATATTATAGTAAATTATTAGATAAAAGTAATGGTGATATGAAAGCAACATGGCGAGTAATGAATAGTGTCCTGAAGAATCATAAAACAAAAACTGGTATTTCAAAATATTTTGTAAAAGACAACGATGAAATTCATGATGAAAATGAAATTGTAAATGGATTTAATCAATATTTTGTGAATGTTGGATCAAGCCTTGCAGCTAAAATACCAAAAGTAGATAATAATGTGATCCATTCAATTACAGGTTGTGCAAATAGTATTTTTCTAAATGGAACTAACAAAGAGGAAATAATGAATGTAGTAAAAAATCTTACAGACAAGAGATCAAAAGACTGGGTGGACATGGATATGATGTTTGTAAAGGACATAATGAGCCATGTTATTGAGCCGTTTACATACATATGTAATTTATCATTTTCAACAGGAATATTTCCAGATAATATGAAAGTAGCTAAGGTAGTTCCTCTTTTTAAAAATGGTGATAAATGTGTGTTCAACAATTATAGACCTATATCCTTGTTACCACAGTTTTCAAAAATTCTTGAAAAACTATTTGTAAACAGACTAGATCAATTTATAGATAAACAAAATATTCTAAGCAACAGTCAGTATGGGTTTAGAGCAAAAAACTCTACATCAATGGCTCTCATGGAATTAATGGAACAAATAACTACTGCTGTCGATCAAAAACAATATTGTATCAGTATTTTTGTTGATTTAAAAAAAGCATTCGATACTATTGATCACACCATTCTCCTTGAAAAACTGAACAAATATGGTATTAGAGGACCAGCATTACAGTGGGTATCTAGCTACTTGAAAGATAGGAAACAATTTGTACAAATAAATGATGTAAGATCTGACCTCTGTAATATCACATGTGGAGTTCCCCAAGGCTCTGTACTTGGACCAAAGCTATTTATTTTATATGTGAATGACTTGGTAAATGTGTCAGGACTCCTTAAATGTGTACTTTTTGCTGATGATACCACATTTTTCTGTTTAGGTGAAGATATAGAACAAATGACTCAACGAGGCTAGCCTGTATAAATAAAGGTTGAATGAATGAATGAAAAAATTTTTGGAATTGATAAAGACAGAATTTGTCAAGATACAAACTTGGTTTAAAATAAATAAATATCATTAAATCTAGAAAAAACTAATTACATGATATTCAGTAATAAAAAGAAAACTGTTGATGTTCCACTCAAAATTGAGGGTGTTGAGATTTGTAGAGTGAGTGAGGTGAAGTTTTTGGGTGTTATCATTGATGACAAACTGACATGGAAACAACACATAAATTCTGTAAGAATAAAAATAGCTAAATCGATTGCAGTACTGTACAAAGTCAGAGACCTATTGAATGATAAAGCTCTGTATTTGTTGTATAACACAATCATTGTTCCACACTTAATCTATTGTATTGATGTTTGGGGGAATGCGTGTAAAACAATCACAAAGCCTATTTTTGTATTACAGAAAAGAGCTGTAAGAATTATCACTAGAAAACATTACCGTCATCCATCAAGTACATTATTTTATCAACTGAAGTTATTGAAGTTCCATGATTTGGTAGACTATAATATTTTATCAGTTATGTATAGGGCTCAAAATAATGCATTACCTTTAAATATCCAAATGCATTTTGTTAAAAGACAAAGTTGTTATAATCTTAAGGGGACAGAGATGTTTGTAAAACCACAATTCAGAACTAGTTTGAAGGGACGTTCTACCTCAATCCAGGGAATTAGATTATGGAATGGCTTGGAGAATGTAGTTAAAAATGCCAAGTCAATGTTTACATTTAAGAAAATGATCAAAACGAATGTGTTAAAAATATATATATGAAATAGCGTAATGTGTATTGTATTAGTTAGAAAATTAGAAAGAGTTAGTCATTTTGTACTGTTGGTTGAAGATTATTATTGTTTAATCTGATTGTTGGAAAAAAGGGATAAGATTTATTCTTCTTTCTGCTACCTTTCATTTTTTTATATTTTGTACATTATCATTTATGGGATTGTCTTGTATTGTTTCTTTTGTAAAAAAAAATGAACAAATTTAATAAACATAAACATAAACAATAATCTGGATCAAAGTTAAACAGGGTTTAACATAAAACACGTGACATAAAACCTGAACAATCTTTACAAAATGATCAACAAACTTAACTTTACAAACTTTACAAACTATGGTCAACATATTTCATAATATAATACAGATTAACTGATATATCAAATAACAAGATGTTTATCTGCTCAAACTGTTTGATGTTTCAGTTTAAACAGCTTAAATAACTTTATTTGTGTTACAAACATTTAAACGTGTGAGTCTGTTTCCTGTAAAGGTGCAAAAACTGAGTTTTAGAAAGTTCCGACCACAGGATGGACGATGGAGTCTGTGCTGAAAGTAAAAGCACTGAGAGATGAAACTCACGTTCCGGAAATCATCAGTGATATTTAATAAATCCAAAGTCTTCGTGTTAATTAAAGTCAGTTTATGTTTTTAAATCATTAACCTGTAGACCTGAGCAGCTGGTTCAAGAGTTTGTGTCGTGTGTTTGAAACTTTAAATGAAATCTTTAAGTCTTCATCATCTGTGAGTCTCATGAGATACAGGTAGTCCCCGATTTACGAGCGTCTGGACTTACGAGGGTCCGACTTTACGAGGTTGTAATATTTAATAAAAACATGAAATTAATTTTTTTTTCGTGTTTAAATGTTCTTAATTTCATGGTGAATGGTAATGGTAAATGGAGCTTATTTATATAGCGCTTTCCAGCCCCCTGTGAGGAGCCCCAAAGCGCTTTACAATACCAGCCATCCACCCATTCATTCACAAATTCATACACCGGTAGTGGTAGCCGGCCTTGCAAGGCGCCATCCAGACCTACCGGGAGCAACTCGGGGTTAAGTGTCTTGCCCAGGGACACAACGACACATGGTGGGCGGATGCGGGATTCGAACCTCCAACCTTCCGATCGGGGGTCGACTGCCATTGGGGCCAAGATGGTGTAGTGGCTAGGGAATCAGACTTGGGATCCGAAGGACCCAGGTTTGAACCCCGGCCACGGCACACCTTGGGGTGTCTATGAGTGCACATCTATTTTCCCCAGCTCCCCGGGCGCTGACTACGGCTGCTCACTGCACCACCTGGTGGTGGTTGGGTTAAATGCAGAGGCCAATTTCGTCTGTCAAGTATGGGAAACATACACAGATGACAAAAATGTGACATTTATTTTTATTATTTTATTTTATTACCACTGTGCCACGGCCGCCCGCCGTGTACAGCACTTTGTTGCAGCTGTGGTTGTTTTAAATGGCTTTATAAATAAAGTATAATTGTTATTTTTATGTTTAATTTCAATTTTTAGCGTATTAGCGATCGCTCACAAAGCGCAGTCTGACATAAAACGAGCGGAGCTAAGTGGGCGGGGATTGGACATGCCGGCGAAGGGACCATCTGCGGCCAGGAGCTGGCTTTGGGGGACCGTGCGTCCGATCAGAGGTTGCCTCATACGGATAAATTAGCTGGAAACACTCGGTGAACTTTGTGGATGTGTCTGGACTGGAGCAGCAGCCGCGGATCGCTCAGCGATCGCTTCCAAAGTGTCGAGTGACAACATTAGCTCATGGGCTAAGCTAAGGCTAGGCTAAATGCTAAGCGGACCCCACCAAAACCGAGCCGGCGGCCGGGAGCTCGCCTCAATGTCCGGGAGCTCGCCTAAGATGTCGGATGGACACCGAGCTAACGTGGAGAAGCAGCTCCGACAGCCTTTTTCGGATGTGCTACACGCTAACGAGCGCTAACGAGAGCAGGCCTAATCTGGCGAGGGCTAACAACAGCTAACGTGGGCAGCTTGTTTGGAAGAACGAACACCGCGGAGAAACGGCTTTCGGTAAGTTTATTAAATATTTTTCTGGCTCCAAATGTATGAAGTTACCGTACTAACAGTCCTTCCTGTAAAGTTTGGACTGCGTGGTGCTGCAGAAAGCTGGGGACCTCGGACGTAACGCGGCGGAGCTAAGAGATGAGAGAAGCTGCGCTCAAAGTAAGAAATTATTTATTTTTATTTTTTAATAAATGTTTTAAAGTTTTTTAAAGTGTTAGGATAGTTGAAATGCTTGGTAACTTCATTATCTACATGTACGTGTTCAGTGGCGGCTCGTGTGTTATATAAAGGTCAATTAAAGGTCAGTACGGACTTACGAGATTTTCATCTTACGAGAATCTCGTAGTACTCGCCCATAAGTCGGGGACCACCTGTATTTTTGGATTAGGCTAAACTGTTTAAGAAGAACAAACAGTGTCAGAATCTGTTTTGTGTTTAAATAGAAATTGATGCTTTGTTTTTTCTCTTTTTACAAAGGTAGTTGTTCTGTTTATTTATAATTTATCTCCGTATTTTGTTCTTGAGTGAGGGAAGACTGGAGCGTGAGATTGACAGATGGATTGGTGCAGCATCTGCAGTATTGCGGACTCTGTGCCGGTCCTTTGTGATGAAGAGGGTACTGGGCTGTAAGGCAAAGCTCTCCGTTTACCAGTCGATCTATGTTCCTACACTCACCTATGATCATGAACTCAACATCATCCAGTCTGATTTGTTCTGTCTCAGACTTGTCCTAAACGTCGACAAAACCAAAGGGAGGATTTTTTTCAAACAGGAAGTCGGTTCCAGCAGTTCTTCCTTTGATTTTATCTTTGAATGGTGTCCCTATAGTGTTTGTTGATTCCTAAAAATATTTGAGTATCCTGGTCGATTCGCATCTCTCTTTCAAACTCCACGTGGAAATCCTAGTAAAGAAACTGAAAGTTAAACTGGGTTTCTTTTTCAGAAACAGATCATGTCTAACACTGAATGCTAGGAAACACCTTGTAACTGTGACTTTCCTTCCCTCCATTGATTACAGGGACATTATTCACATGAATGCTCCTACAAGCACCCTGCAGATGTTGGATGCTGTCTATCATGGTGCGATTCATAACTGGCTGTGATTATCATACCCACCACTGCACCCTGTATTAACTGGTTAACTGGACATCATTATCATAAAGCAGACTCTTCCACTGGTGCATTTTCATCTTTAAATCACTTCTTGGTCTGCTGCCCTCATACATCTCCTCCTATATGTCTCTGTGTGAGTGCAGCTACAGCGTGCGCTCTCAGGACATGATTACCTGCAGTGTCCCCTCAATGAGGACTGAACTTGGCAAAATGACCTTCTCTTGTTCTGCTCCTGTTTCCTGGGATATCTTACAAAAAGATCTGAAGCTCTTGACCTCTCTAAGTGACTTCAAACATCTGTTAAGTTCGTGGCAAAACCCAATGCAGACATGTTCCTGTTTTTAGTATTTTACACTGTTTTATAATGTAGCATTTTTTATACTTTGTTTTATAACACTTCTTTTATATACTTTTCATTTTATATGCTTTCATATGAATGTTTACTGTTGTGTGTATGTCATTTATGTTTTTTGTTTAAAACAGGTAAATGAGTCCTTGTGATTCAGTGAGACTAACCTGTAGCAATAAATGTTGAATGAATGAAAAAGACTCTGGGTAGTGACTGAAAGAATGAGATTGTGTATACAGGTGGTTGAAATGAGTTTCCTCTGCAGGGTGGCTGGATTCTCCCTTAGAGATAGGATGAGAACCTACACAAACGTAAAAGATGCATACACAAAACCGAACCCCGCCCCCACCGAGGATTTTCTGATCATATCTCCATCTTCCTGGCTCCTGCTTACTTCCCCTCGCTGAGACGCTCCAGACTGATACAAAAGAAAGTTAAATTTTGGATGCAGAATAGTGGCCCCATACTGAAAAACTGTTTTTTGAATGCACCGACTGGCAGGTCTTCAGAAAAGCTGCTGAAAATGAAGGAGTTAGACCTGGAGGAATACACATCCTCAGTTCTGACGTCACCACCATCAGATATCATGTTGCTGTGTTCACTGGGCCTCATCTGTTCACACAGATTCATGTTCGTGCTGCTGTTGTTTTGGCACATTGTTTTTGTACCATTAGTGCTTAGTGAATTCTTAGTTTAGAGCAGGGGTCACCAACCTTTTTGAAACTGAGCTCCTTTGTGGGTACGGAGTCATACAAAGGGCACCAGTTTAATAAACTCTTCAGAAATAAAGCGTAAATTGAATTTTTTTTATAATAAACATATTTTTAAGAACATATTTTTAAGATAGTCATTTTAAAATATATATATAAATACAAAAAAAGAATAACAACTGAATAAAATGAAATTTTAAATGCAGCTTAGTAGTGAGTTGTGCTATTTTTAGAACAGGTCCGCGGGCACCTCAACTGGTCCTTGAGGACACCCGGGTGCCCGCGGGCACCGTGTTGGTGACCACTGGTTTAGAGAATGTAGCATATTGACTCGAATCTTACTAATGTTTTTCTTTACAATTCGTGTTTTTGTTGGATGTAACTGGGACCCTGTGTACAAAGTTTCGTCCCACCTCCTGTATCACGTGTGGTGTGTATTACAAATAAATCTCACTGACTGTCTGACTCTGATATGTTAAGAGTTATCCAAACAGAAAGCCTTGGCTGAATGTGGAGGTTCACAACCTGCTGGAAGTCAGGAACACTGCCTTAAAGGTGCTATGTGTAACTTTCTGTGGAGCACAGAACTTAGAAATATTTTCAACAGGCAAAGCATTCTGATCCCTCCCCCTCAGAGCCATATATGGCTCTGCCCCCATTGCTCTGCTGAAATTCAAATTCAAGCTCTGTTTTTATTGGCTGATTCAAATTCAAGCTCTGTTTTTATTGGCTGGTTACAAACTCTGTTTTTATTGGCTGGTTAACGGCGGGTCACTCTGTGTTTTTAGTGTTTTTATAAATGCTGATAGAGAAGCAAGGGGACTATAGTTTTTTTCAGAGATTACTTTGTCTAACACCAGTCTGTCAGTAGATAGTGACAGAGTGAAGAAATATGTTAAAAATATATTGTTAGAAAAGTTAGACTGCACTACAAAGTTACATAGTGTAGCTTTAAGGTCTGGAAACTCACAGGCGCTGAGAAGGACAAGGAAAGAGCTAGTTGCTAGTATTAAGAGGGCCAAGGTTACATATGCACAGAGGATCGAGGGTCATTTCACCTCACAAGATCCATGAAGCATGTGGAGGGGAATGTAACAGATTATAAAGGCAGAAGTGAACAAGAGACCCATACTGCCTGATTCCCTCAACAAGGTCTATGCACATTTTGAAGACCCAAACAGACCACCCAGCACCAGACTCACCTCACCACAGGAAGAAGAGCATCTCGGCGTGACCTCAGCAGAAGTAAGGAGTACTTTCAGGAAGATTCCTCACAAAGCAACTGGCCCAGACAACATCCCTGAGAAAATGTTGAAAGAAGGTGCTGATCAGCTCTGTGTGGTGCTGGCCGACATCTTTAACATCTCACTTGCCCTGGAGACAGTTCCCATCTGTCTGAAGACCGCCACCATCATCCCAGTCCCAAAGAGCTCTACAGTGACTGGTCTGAATGACTATCAGCCAGTAGCCCTCACCCCGATAGTCACTAAATGCTTCGAAAAACTGGTCATGACCCACATCAAAACAACATCAACATCAACAAGGACCCTCATCAGTATGCATACCGTGAGAATTGATCTACCATACCATTTTCTTTATAGAGCGCTTAAAACAGCAACAAGGCCAACCAAAGTGCTGTACAAACAAACAAACAAAAGGCAACACATAGGCAACATATACAATGAAGTAAAAAACAGAATATAGACGTAAAATCATCGCAGATAATAAATATAACGACCAAACACAGATCATCTTGTGTTGAAAGCAACGGAACAGTAATGGGTCTTTAAACAGGATTTGAAAACCGAGAGGGAGGGGGCCTGTCTGACGAGCAGAGGTAACTCATTCCAAAGTCTTGGTCCTGCTACAGAGAAGGGCCTGTCACCTCTGTGCTTAAGATGAGTTCCTGGAACTGTGAGAAGTACCTGGTCCGCTGACCTCAGAGCACGTGGTGGGACATACGGCTGTAGCAAATCAGAGAGATAGGGGGGGGCGAGACTGTTCAGCTATTTGTAGACATACAGGAGAATTTTGAACTGGATTTGAAGATGAACCAGTAGCCAGTGCAGAGAGACCAAGACTGGTGTAATGTGCTCACTTTTGCCTGTACTGGTTAAAAATTGGGCTGCTGCGTTCTGGACCACTTGTAGTCATGCAATGGTGGTCTGACTGGTACCAAACAGGAGTGAATTGCAGTAGTCAAGCCTAGATGTAATAAATGTGTGTATGTCTCCAGGTTATTTTTGGATAATATGGGCTTCAGCTTACAGGATTTAACGATCATGTTTACATGACTGTTGAGTTTCATGGAAGGATCCATTATCACTCCCAGATTTGTGACTTTTTGTTTTTCAGACAGGGCTAACTTAAGATGCCATCTCCACTGTGGTCCACACTGCTCTCACCCACCTGGATCAGAAGGACTCATACGTGCGTCTGCTCTTTGTGGACTTCACATCTGCCTTCAACACCATGATCCCCCAAACTCTGATGGACAAACTATTCACACTTGGACTAAGCCCCTCCATTTGTAACTGGGTCCTAGACTTCTTAACAAACAGACCACAGTCCGTGAAGATCCACAACTTCTCCTCCTCCACCATAACCCTCAGCACTGGCTCTCCTCAAGGATGTGTGTTGAGCCCTCTCCTGTTCACTCTGCTCACATATGATTGTGCAGCCACCCATCCAGGCTGTCATATTGTTAAGTTTGCAGATGATACAGCGGTGGTGGGATGCATCACAAACAATGATGAGTCCAGCTACAGGCAGGAGGTGGAACACCTGGAGAGCTGGTGCAAAGAGAATAATCTTCACATGAATGTGAAGAAGACAAAGGAGATGATTGTGGACTTCAGAAGGAACAAACACACCCACGCCCCACTGAACATAGGTGGATCTGCAGTGGAAGTGGTCTCCAGCTACAAATACTTGGGTGTACACTTGAATGATAACCTCAGCTGGAGCAACAACACCACCAGCCTGATCAAGAAAGGTCATCAGAGACTCTACTTCCTCAGACGCTGAGACGAGCTGGTCTGAGCAGCCCAGTCCTCACCTCCTTCTACAGGTGTGCAGTGGAGAGCATCCTGTGCTCCAGCATCAACGTGTGGCATGGAGGCTGCAC
>JBBPBX010078754.1:0-16553 GCA_038048925.1 Garcialebias charrua
CCAAAGTAGTCGAGTAAAGTTGCGTGCGGGGCCCAGAAGGACTCTGTTTTATGGGGCCACTCGGTGCTGGAATATCCACACATAGAACAGACACCTAGAAAGATAAAAACATTACATATTAGAGTCTCACATAACACGAAGAAAACTCGGGGACATAGGAGGACATTCCCGAGCAACGCCAGGGGTCTGCCCTACGTAGCTGTTAACAGTTCCAGGGGAATGCCCCTGAGTACGTGTGGCACATTCAAAAGTATATTAATGTTTCTGTGATGGTGATATAAATCTTGTGTTCTTTCTCTATTTTTGTGTGTTCAAGGGAGACAATTGCCTTACTGCTGGAGGAGGAACTTGGGAAACTTAAGGTTCATAATTCTGCAATATCCTAAAGCGCTTACTATTATTATCGTTCATAGTTTGCATATATTTCTTTATATTTTACAATTTGCATATTAATCAACTGATTCAAAATGTGGTGGCCAGACAAGAGGGTCACTAAGGCAGCCGGTATAGGTGGGATAAGTATGGTAGCTTTGATTGTCCTCCTAGAACATTTCTGTGTAATCCCTGGTCCTGAAGTGATGCGCCAACTGCTTTTGTTATAAAACTATAACTTGGAGGATTTTGAAAAAACTGATTGAATATTGTGTATATATGCGTTTAGCTGCGTTATTAGGTGTGTGATTTTATTTCTTTTGGGATGGACCTCAGGAATTGAGGTCCAAAGGGGGTTTATTATGAAATAAAATATATTTTTGTCTTCGTGTTTTTATTCTCCAAAAGGGGTTTTCAAACAGTGTTAAAATGAACAGTCTCTCTCTTATAAGATCTGTTCTGGTGAGGTTCTCATGGAATGCTCAGTTTCTGTCCTGCAGGCTTGGGGCATGGTAATAGAGCTGGTGCCTCTCTGTCTGTCAGTTTTACGACTTTGAAGATATATAGTTGTGGGGAAATCTACTGAAAGCCTCCTTTCTTACCCTGCATGTTTGCTCAGTCAGAAAAGTATCAGAACTGTTCTGATCTATGTGTGTAGTGTAGGATTTTTTAAATGTAATTTAATGTCCAGTTACACTAATTGGTCACATAATGGTCTAATAGTGTGTGTGTGTTTATAAATACTCAGCATTATTGTATATGTAGTTTTAGTCATCAATGTGTCAGTGCCCTTCCCCCTCTCAAACCTGTGGAGAGCAGAGACAGAAGCTTCTGGCAGTTAAAGGGGGGCAACCACGCCCGGATTTTCGCAGGGGCTACCATGGGCTGGAGCCCCTGGCCCCGGGATTTTAGGGGCCCCGGGAGCCTCCGGCCCCGCCCCCTAAGTTTTTTTTAGTCTCAAACACGTTGTCTCACACAGGAGAAAACTGTTCTTGTCAGGTTTCATGTAAAACTGGATGATTTTATCTATACGCATCAGCGCGGCTGGTCCCCTCCCGCTGCCGGCGGGGGAGGGGGGTGCGCGCAGCCGGTCCCGCTGCCGGCGGGGGAGGGGGGGTGCGCACGGCCGGTCCCCCACCCACCGCTGGTGATAAGGAAGAGAAAGTGGAGGTGAATGGAGAAATAAAAAGTGCAGGAACGGAGGCAAAGGAGCTGGTGTAGGAGAAAGCAGGGGCGGCTGTAGAAGAGATGGAGCTGGGGCCCCCCAAACCAGGTGAAGAAACAAGGGAAGAGAAAAAAATGTTGAAGATGCTGCACGCGGGCCAGCAAAATGTGTACAGAGATGAGGGAGTGGACACAGTGAGGACTGGTGCTCTAGTAATAATAATAATAATAATAATCATTTTATTTAAAAGCGCCTTTCAGGACACCCAAGGACACTTAACAAACCAACACAGTGTAATACAGAGCAAACATTATCAGCGACAAATTGAAATATAAAATACATAAAGGATATAAAATGGAAGATAAAAATACATTTAGCAAAGTTAGTGATAAGCTAGTCTAAAGAGATGTGTTTTCAGGGCAGTCTTGAACAGAGAAAGGGAGGAGGTGTTTCGAAGGTCTGGCGGTAGGGCGTTCCAGAGGTGAGGGGCAGAGCAGGTGAAGGCCCTGCTCCCCATGGTGGAGAGGCGGGCAGAGGGTACATGGAGATGTAGTGAAGAGGAGGATCTGAGAGAGCGTGATGGGATGTGGATTTGGAGGAGGTCAGATAGATAAGGAGGGGCAAGGTTGTGGATAGCTTTGAACGTGAGGAGTCTAGTCTAGTGACTCTGTGTCACAGGCTGACTGAACCCCGTTATCCTGTGGAAACTTTACTGTCCTTCCTCAAACAGGCAAAAGGACTGAGAGGAGTTAAAGTTGAAAGTCACTTTCCAAACCTGAGAACTTATGACTCAGCCAGACATTACATAAGGCACAAAACAGAAACTGGGTTCACTGACCAAGAAATTTTCAGATTAAAGAAAATAATCAGCAAAGTCAGAAAACAATTCTGAAAACAATTCTGAACAAATGATGAACACCAGCATTTTTGGGGCAGCACGGTGGCACAACTGGTAGAGCTGCTGCCTCTCAGCGAGCAGGTCCTCGGTTCAAATCCCGGTCCGGGGGCCTTTCTGGGTGGAGTTTGCATGTTCTCTCCGTGCATGTGTGGGTTTTCTCCGGGTGCTCCGGTTTCCTCCCACAGTCCAAAAACATGCATGTTAGGCTGATTGGTAACTCTAAATTGACCCTGAGTGAGACAGGTCCCTCTTGTAAATGAGTCCCCGTGGCTCAATGAGGCTAGCCTGTATAAATAATGGTTGAATTGAATGAATGAAATTTTAATTTTGTACCATTAACCTCTCACTCAACATGGATTATTTTAAAATAACATCTTTAAAGCTCCACTGACATCATCTTTTAACTTTCCATAAAATGGCACAACATATATATATTGCTGGGTTTCAGATGACGTAGCAGTGACGTCACAGAATGCAGATGCGGGGCAAGAAGTAAACGCAGCCGTTTCCTTCTGTTGCTGATTCAGCATCTACATGCCTAAATTCTGTGCCGTTTACGGTTGTTGCAACCGCTCTAATCGAGAGATAGATAAAAGTTATTTTCGTGTTCCGAAAGTAGTATGCTACAAGGGGATTAATTTAAAAAAACTTACAGAAAAAAGACGACAAACGTGGATTACAACCTACGGCTAAAAACAGGAGGTGCAGAAACTGACGAGAGTCTGCAGCGACCACTTTGTTACAGGTAAGGGTCGTATCGTTTAAATCATATTTTCAGATATTTTATTGGACAGTAACTAGAAAGACAGGTAAGATATGTTATGCCCTAGCTTGTGTAGTGGTTCAACACTTGGTTGTTCCCAGAAAAAATCCGATTAGAATGCTAATGTTGTTAGCGGTTAGCTTAGTGCTAGGAAAGGCATTTACGTGTTTTACTTTAAAGTGGTGTCTTATATTTAGGTTGTCCGAGTGCAGCAGGTGATGTACATTCCCAAGACTGGGCCCCCACTGTTAACCTGGGGTACCAAAGAAGTAACGAGTGGCCACAAACAGAAGCATCCCTCCGGCGCAGGGAAAGAGCTAAGGCCTGGAAGCTTCTCTGCACTGAGGAGGCCAACAGTCTGGAAGATGAGCTCTGTGAAGAAAGCTTACCAGCCCCTGAAAACGAACGATTCAAAGGTAAAATAATAATAAATAAAAATACTATTTATTTATTTATAGAATTTCTGAACGTAATTTTTAATAATTAAATATTTGCAGATGCAGAATGCCAGACGGATCTAAGCATGGTTGACCTCACAAAGCTGGAGGATGCAGTGAAAGGCTACACAACTGAGATCTGCGACCTTAAGGAAAAAGTCTCAGTGACTAAATTTACTCCTGAAACCTTCCAGAACAACGATAAAACAAAGTTTTATACGGGACTGCCCAACTTTTTAGTTTTGATGCAAATTTTTCAGCTCTGTGAACCTTATACATCAGCATGTCATCACTGTCAGCACTCTCCAAATTTGAGCAATTTATTATGATACTTATGCATCTCAGATTACATCTGCAGCTTCAAGACCTTGCCTATAGATTTAATGTGTCAAAAGCCACTGTGTCTCGAATTTGTTTTAGAACGATTCATGTTCTCCATGAAAGATTACAATTCTTAATAGTGGCCTGAGCGACAAGTAATTCAATCAACTATATTTATATAAATATTTTAAGTTTAAATGATTATACATGTATTTATCATTTAAAGTAAATCAAAAGTAAATTAAATCACTAATACTGTTACAGACCATATTTGTACATGTTAATTGTTCATGAAGACAAAAAAAAAATTTACCCAATAAGGTTGAATATTTTTAATTTATTCAATGAACTCCATAACCAATCTTTGTGAATATTGGTCAGTTAAAATGACATGAGTTTTGCTATTGAAATAAAAACATTTTTCTGAAGTAGACTCATTTTGCAACATTTGTGACATATGACATTTGTATGTGCTGTTATTTAACATATTAGAACACCTTTGAAATTCACAAGCTAATCTCATATTGATTTAAATATATCATTTGATTTAACATACTTAACTTTTCAATTAAGATTATTGTAAATAAAAAACAGCTGTCATGACATGTAACAACATCACATGACCCTTCTGCAGAGTGCTTGCTACAGGTGTAGCTGAAACATGTTATGGTAGTGACAAATGTTTTTGGGGAAAAAAAGAGCAACTGTTTAAATTTGTATAAACTTTTCAAACTCCTTTCATCAACTACTCCAAATAACATTCTTGATTCTTAGATTGGTTAGTCACGTGTGGATTTCTGTCCCAGGATTTCAGGTAGGATGCAATGTGTAAAATAGTGCTGAATTTTGGGAACTGCTGTTTCCCACAGCTGGTCATCTGGCAGAATTCTTTCCACATAAATATCATTTTCACTCCATACTACAAAATCACAATATTGTACATCCACAATGTGAATCTGATCCTGGAGCTGATGGTAATAAGGATGGTTCCTATCCAGTTGTACAGAATCTCCAACCTTGACGAGACGACGAGACAAAAACCAGGCTGTCCAGCACACATCCTCAGACCGACTTCATGCTGTTTGCTCTGTGGGCACTGAAGGACAAGACAATGAAACTTAGACATAAAAAATAAATACGGTAGTCTCCAAAACATTTCAATATGATACGTTTTTAAAGATTGTGTTTCACTCATTTCACTATCCAACACCAATGTTAGAAAATGAGACTATATTTATGTCTCTGTCAACCAGGTGTGTTCCACAGGTAAGAATGTATTAATCTGGACTAAGTTTTAAAAGGTGATGGAAAGGTCACACATTTTTTAACTGGAAACAAGGCAACATCCCACAAACTGCAAGACCATCCCCAAAACTACGGCTACATGCTGTGAAATATGCAAACAACAAAGATTTGAGTAAAAAATTATAGTTGTAACATTCATACTGTGAGGTGCGCAAAGTCTGCAGTGCAGTACCCTAATGCATGCTCAATAATCCAGGTAGAAAAATCTAAAAAAGCTAAGTCTGCAGTGCAGTAGTCCAAACCTTTTGAGAAATAAATTTTACCTTGATTTCACACACCCTGGCTCCATGACAGTCACATGAAACGACTCCATCTGGTGAGGCTCCCATGTATGGCCACCTTGAGTTTAACCAGCTAGTATCTGAAGTTACAAAGAAGATACGATCACCTTGATGATACTGTATTATCAAAACAAAAAAAATCATAATATTTTCAGTACATTAACTTACCTTTTTAATGGAGTTACTGTAGATCTCTGACCTACAGTGTAGAAATGCATATGACTCAACGTTAACACATACAACTCCAGCACGAATTTGGCTTTACAGAAGCTAAATATATTATTTTTAAGTAGATCCACGCACATAGAAATAACAGGGGGCTAACTAAACTTGTTGTTAGCATTAGCGATAGCGTAGTTAGCATAGGCTAATTACTAAATAAATAATACATCTCACTACTCACCCGGGCAGAAACAAGTCGACAACCATTTAAAGCTTCTTTTGATCCTAAATGGTTAACCCAAAACTCGTCCTCGCCAGTTTATTTAGGGCTTTGGCATACTTGCTGTAATCCATTCTGCTGTGTTTTGAACTGGGGAAAATCACTTCCTGCCCCGCATCTGAATTTCGCGCCACTTCCGGGTCACGTGATTGCAACCCAGCAATATATATATATATATTAAGATTGACCTCTGATCGTTTTTGCTAAAACAATGTTAAATTAATTAGAATTCCTCTCAAAAACAGTTTAAAATTAGCGCCATTTTTTTAACACGATAAATAGGGATTTCCCCGTCGCAGGATGATGACGTCATAACAAGAATTTTCTCTACTGCGCAGCTTGAAAACAATGGAGGAGCTACAAACTCGATCCGTCCAATTTAGCCATTTAAAAGTTAATTTTTTAGCGGATTGTCTTCAGAGAAGCCAAAGTTATTTCCAGTAAACAGCAGGTTATAATGTTTTTCAGCTCCTGCTGGTTTTTGGAGACCTTCACTTCATGAGGTGAGCTGCTGTGTGGAGTTACATGAGCTGCATGTGGACGAGGCAGAAGTAATTCTACAACATGTACATCGTCTCCACAGCACTGAAATGGTAATATATTAGTTAATGTTTCTAATAATTATTCAACATTATTAGTTATTAGTTTGTGTACAAAACAATTTGCACAGGCTCCTGCAGCTGTTGATTATTTTGCTTCAATTTGTCAGCTTTGTTATTTAATCCAGTCAACATGTTTACAATATTTCATATTTATTTTTCTATTTAATTTGGACATCACTTGGTGTTATAGTGGTGTATCATTAAAATGATGGAAATACTGTACATGACATTAGTTTGACCCATTGTCTTAATATACAGTATACTGCATATAATATATACTGTGTGTGTCTGTGTGTTTTATCATCAATTCACATATATACACATATGTATTCACATATATATATATACATGTATATACATATATATATATATATATATATATATGTGGGCCCCCAAGTTGACTCAAGCCCAGGGGCTTCAAGGACCTGATTGCTCTTTGCAGACCGTCAAAGGTAAAGTCGCTGATTGTTTACACACGGATATGTCCAGCTGGAGACAGCACGGAGCATGTGTCATGTTCTGGTTATAAACATTCAAGATAGTTCACCCCTTCTTTTCCACCTTTCCTCCTTCTTATGCTAAAAAACTTCCCTTTAAACTTTATATCTGTTGTCAGCAACAAACTAAGTTAAGAGTACCCGCAGAAGAAGTAATGCCATCTTTTACTTGGCTGTTGTTCAAAATTTAAATCTGTGAACAGTTAGTTATAGGAAATTTGGTCGATCCAAACATGTACAAATGTGTGATGTAATTTAATGATTTGTTAATTAAATGATTCAGTTCATAAATTGACGTTTCATGTCTTTACATTCTCACCTCCAAGGCACATAATTGTAGGTTTTAATCGAGAACTCGTGAATATTGATGATAAGTTTGTCAGGTGAAAACCTGACCGATCAATCTATCATCTGGAATATTGTACGGTCAGCAAAACTGACCGCTGCGATATCCCTACATAATGATGACCCATACGTGTTTAACTACACATGCAAGGAGATTCTTCCTTCAACCCCCCTGAAGAAATAACAGGTGAGTAAAATTTCATCAAACATGCAGCTCTATAAAAATGAACAGACCACTGCACTGTTAGCCTGTTATAATTTGAACTCTTTCTGCGTTGAAAAAATATAGTAGTTTCCACAAGACAAACATGTTTTATTAACATTATTTGAGGTCTGACAGCACTGCATCTGAAAACATTTCAGCAATTTCTCTGTTTCTGTAAGTTATTCGCACAGTTTTGCTCGGAGCATCTGTGACATGTTGTCACAGAAAAAAAATAGCAATCCTGTCATCAATGTGTATAAGCATACAGTTTAACTATACACAAGACTGTTTTGTGTCAAATATGAATTAATACTAGGGCTGAACGATTTTGGAAAATAATCTAATTGCAATTTTTTTTCTATAAATTGCGATTGCGATTTAAAATGCGATTATTTTTACTGGTTCTGTATTAATTCATATCACTAACGACACAACTG
The DNA here is from genome assembly GCA_038048925.1 of Garcialebias charrua. NCBI lineage: Eukaryota > Metazoa > Chordata > Actinopteri > Cyprinodontiformes > Rivulidae > Garcialebias > Garcialebias charrua. Next base: position 8,071 of record JBBPBX010078754.1, read on the forward strand.
AAGCAACAGTGTTGGAGCGCACGGTCTCCTCCATCCCTCCTGCTCTGTTTTGCTCCTCAAAGCTGCGCGCGGCCAAACCGGCTCACTACCAAGTCACGTGACCAGCTCGCGCTCTCAGATACACGTTTAAATGAGCTAACTTACCTGAATTTATAACTTTTATGACTTCTGTCGAGCCTGAAGCAAGAGTATTGGAGCTCACGGTCTCCTCCATCCCTCCTGCTCTGTTTTGCTCCTCAGAGCTGCGCACGGCCAAATTGGCTCACTATCAAGTCACGTGACCAGCTCGCGCTCTCTTATACACGTTTAAATGAGCTAACTTACCTGAATTTATAACTTTTATGACTTCTGTCGAGCCTAAAGCAACTGTGTTGTAGCGCACAGTCTGCTCCTCCCTGCTCTCTCTCTGTTTTGCTTCGCTCAGAGCTGCGCGGCCAGACCGGTGTGATGCAGAGAAGCGTGACCAGTCAAATCGCAGCCCGTGCGATTAGTGAATCGTGTTTTAACATATCGCGAGATAATCGCAAATGCGATTAATCGTGCAGCCTTAATTAATACTTTCTTTGTTTTACAGCAACTGGCCACCAACTCCTTGCTGACAAAGGGTTTGATGTCAAGTCAGAGGTGGAAAAGGGGGAGCTAGTCTGAACCTGCCCCCCTTTCTGCATCCAGGGCACACTGAGGAAGAGGTATGTATTGTACAAGGAGTGTTGTGGCTTTTTGAAGCACTAATTGCAATAAAGTAAAAATATATTTGTAAGTACAGGTGTTTCCGGCAGCGTGTAACTGGCCCGGAGGGGCACAAAGATTCGCTTGCCCGCTGGGCCGACACGCATTTATGGACCTGTCAGGCCTGTCATGATCCAAATATATATATTTTAAATAAATTCTGTCGACCGTGACATCACATTTGTTGAAGTTTTTAAGGACATCACACTAATCCAATGAAAACTCACAGCACTCCTCAGCTGGCTCAGTCATTCCCTCCCCAATTTGACCAAATTTATATACTGTATTCAAATCCATGTAAATTACAGTAATTGATTACTTAAATAGTGTACACATCCCAAAACAGACATTGATTGTAGTATATTAAATTTAGAAATGAACACACCAACCTTTAAATATAAAGCAACTGTGCTCTAATTTGACTTTTAGTGAAGTGGAACTTTTGTTTAGTTAAATTTTTTAATCTGTTAATATACAAATGCTGTTTTAGTCACATTTTAGGATTTTGATGACTTAACAGAACCCCATAAACATTAAACTGTCTAAAGTCTCCAAGTTGTCAGAGAAGGCATCATTAAAAAAATATATTAGCAGGTTACTTTCTGTCCTTGTAGGCAGCTGTCCTTTAACAAGTGAAATGACAAATACAAACACATCTTCTGGTATGTGTTGTTTCTGTTTGTGACTTATATAAGTAATGTGTGTGTGCAACAATGGAATGTAATAATTGAATTAAAAATGAAACCATTTCAGTAAGGCACCGTTTATTTTCTTACCCAAAAAATCTGGTAGAAACATCTTGATAACGTGCAAACTTCAGCTGTATTTAATCAGTATCTTTAAACATCATATCAAAATGAGAAAAGTTTCTGTTGTAATCATCTTGACGTGCAGAAACAGCAGCATAATTTATTTCTGTGTTTGAACCATTCTTCACTGCATGACTGTTTGCGTGTTTCTGCCTCAATTAAATCTGATTCTGCTTGTGAGACATTTAAAGATGTTTTGAACTTCTGGCAGGTCTCTTTGATGGTGTAGATGGAGACTGGACAGGTGCAAAGGTCGTCAGCTATACTTCATCTGCCGGAGGATCTGGATCGAAAACCGCAGGGGCATAGCATACCTCAAAAGAAAAGAACATGAAGCTTTAAAATGTAGACCAAATAAAGGAATTAAAGAAAAATACAGATAAGCGTTAGTGGTTTTTAATGTTTACTACTACAACCTGCAAAAGGTCAACAATGGCTCCACGTTAAAAATGAAGACCAGCAGTGATGGGCTCATTCCGGTCACCAGGATGTTGTGGGTCAAATACGCAGGTTGTTCAGCGTTCTCCTGGAAAACTTCTCGACGCCAATGTCATGCCTTAAATGACACCAACATGAAAAATGTGGTTGATATCAAACACATATTAGCAAATCTGTTTGTAGAAGTGTTTTTAAAAAAATGTCCAAAAACTATTCCAGATCTTACAATTGTAGAAAACATTTAAAACCGTACATATGTCATTGCATTTATTTCTTATCTAGTGCCACTAGAAAACAATTAACAATAATTAACACAATACAATAAACTACAATTGTACAATGTTGAATAGTTTTTTGACTGGAATAAGACAAAATAAGTGATATTGTATTATTCCAGTTGTTGGTGAAGTTTGACTGAAAGTCACCTTTCTGGGTATTTGTGTTATAAGCATAATATGAAATTTCTTCAGGAACACTGATTAAACTCACTTTAAAACTTGCAGCTCATCCCAAGTAGCAGGTGCAGTTCGTTTTTGGGCTGGTCCCTTCCATGTACAAGGCAACTGGGTGCAGGTTGGTTTTGAATGTATTTCCAACATGGTTGAAGCCACCTCCTTGTCTGCAAAAACAAACACAATATACAACCATATTGTATGTGTCATTATGGAATTCACATGCAAAATATATTGTTTGTAATACATTTACAACTGTTTGTACAAACTGTTGTTTGTGCCTATGCGCCAAACGGCAGCGCAGATTACCCACCCTTTTTGGAGTCCTTGGAGGGGGTATTGGAGAGTGCGCCTCCTGGGGACTCCCTTGTTCTGCTGGGGGACTTCAACGCTCACGTGGGCAATGACAGTGAGACCTGGAGGGGTGTGGTTGGGAGGAACGGCCCCCCTGATCTGAACCCGAGTGGTGTTTTGTTGTTGGACTTCTGTGCTCGTCATGGATTGTCCATAACGAACACCATGTTCAGGCATAAGGGTGTACATATGTGCTCTTGGCACCAGGACACCCTAGGTCGCAGTTCGATGATCGACTTTGTTGTCGTCTCATCTGATCTGCGGCCGCATGTCCTGGACACTCGGGTGAAGAGAGGGGCGGAGCTGTCAACTGACCACTACCTGGTGGTGAGTTGGCTCCGATGGTGGGGGAGGATGCCGGTCAGACCTGGCAGACCCAAACGTATTGTGAGGGTCTGCTGGGAACGTCTGGCAGAGTCTCCCGTAAGACGGAGCTTTAACTCCCACCTCCGGGAGAGCTTTGAACACGTTCCGAGGGAGGCGGGGGACATTGAGTCCGAGTGGGCCATGTTCCGCGCCTCTATTGTCGAGGCAGCTTATCAGAGTTGTGGCCGCAAGGTTGTTGGTGCCTGTCGTGGTGGCAACCCTCGAACCCGGTGGTGGACACCGGCGGTGAGGGATGCTGTCATGCTGAAGAAGGAGTCCTATTGGGCCTTTTTGGCCTGTGGGACCCCGGAAGCAGCAGATAGGTACCGACAGTCCAAGCGGCATGCGGCTCGGGTGGTTGCTGAGGCAAAAACTCGGGCGTGGGAGGAGTTCGGAGAGGCCATGGAGAATGACTTCCATATGGCTTTGAGGCGATTCTGGTCCACCATCCGGCGTCTCGGGGGGGGAAGCGGTACGCGACCAACACCATTTATGGTGGGGATGGCGTGCTGTTGACCTCAACTCGGGATGTTGTGAGTCGGTGGGCGGAGTACTTCGAAGACCTCCTCAATCCTACTGGCACGTCTTCCACTGAGGAAGCGGAGCCTGGGGACTTTGGGTCGGGCTCTCCAATCTCTGGTGCTGAGGTCACCGAGGTGGTTAAAAAGCTCCGCGGTGGCAGGGCTCCGGGGGTGGATGAGATTCGCCCTGAGTTCCTTAGGGCTCTGGATGTTGTGGGGTTGTGTTGGCTTACGCGACTCTGCAATATCGCGTGGACATCGGGGGCAGTTCCCTTGGATTGGCAGACTGGGGTGGTGGTTCCCCTATTCAAAAAGGGGGACCGTAGGGTGTGTTCCAACTATAGGGGGATCACACTCTTAAGCCTCCCTGGTAAGGTCTATTCAGGGGTTCTGGAGAGGAGGGTCCGTCGGATAGTCGAACCTCGGATTCAGGAGGAGCAGTGTGGTTTTCGTGCTGGTCGTGGAACACTGGACCAGCTCTACACCCTCAGCAGGGTCCTGGAGGGTGCGTGGGAGTTTGCCCAACCAGTTTACATGTGCTTTGTGGACTTGGAAAAGGCATTCGACCGCGTCCCTCGGGGGGTTCTGTGGGGGTACTCCGGGAGTATGGGGTACCAGGCCCATTGATATGGGCTGTTAGGTCCCTGTACGACCGGTGTCAGAGCTTGGTCCGCATTGCCGGCAGTAAGTCAGGCTCGTTTCCAGTGAGAGTTGGACTCCGCCAAGGTTGCCCTTTGTCACCGATTCTGTTCATAACTTTTATGGACAGAATTTCTAGGCGCAGCCAAGGTGTTGAGAGGATCCGTTTTGGTGGCCTTAGAATCGCTTCTCTGTTTTTTGCAGATGATGTGGTCCTATTGGCTTCATCAGATCGTGATCTACAGCTTTCACTGGAGCGGTTTGCAGCCGAGTGTGATGCGGCCGGGATGAGGATCAGTTCCTCCAAATCCGAGGCCATGGTCTTGAGCCGGAAAAGGGTAGCATGCCCTCTCCGGGTCGGGGAGGAGGTCCTGCCCCAAGTGGAGGAGTTTAAGTATCTCGGGGTCTTGTTCACGAATGAGGGAAAACTGGAGCGTGAGATCGATAGGTGGATAGGTGCAGCGTCCGCAGTGAAGCGGGCGCTGTACCGGTCTGTCGTGGTGAAGAGAGAGCTGAGTCAAAAGGCAAAGCTCTCAATTTACCGATCGATCTACGTTCCCACCCTCATCTATGGTCATGAGCTTTGGGTTGTGACCGAAAGAACGAGATCTCGGATACAAGCGGCTGAAATGAGTTTTCTCCGCAGGGTGTCTGGACTCTCCCTTAGAGATAGGGTGAGAAGCTCAGTCATCTGGGAAGGACTCGGAGTAGAGCCGCTCCTGGGCGGCCGTGGCGTAGTGGTTATGGCAGTCAACCCCCGATCGGAAGGTTGGAGGTTCGAATCCCGCGTCCGCCCACCATGTGTCGTTGTGTCCTTGGACAAGACACTTAACCCCGAGTTGCTCCCGGTAGGTCTGGATGGCGCCTTGCAAGGCAGGCTACCACTACCGGTGTATGAATGTGTGAATGAATGGGTGGATGGCTGGTATTGTAAAGCGCTTTGGGGCTCCTCACAGGGGGCTGGAAAGCGCTATATAAATAAGCTCCATTTACCATTCTCCACATCGAGAGGAGCCAGTTGAGGTGGCTCGGGCATCTGGTTAGGATGCCTCCTGGACGCCTCCCTGGTGAGGTGTTCCGGGCATGTCCCACCGGGAGGAGACCCAGAGGAAGACCCAGGACACGCTGGAGGGACTATGTTTCTTGGCTGGCCTGGGAACGCCTTGGGATTCCCCCAGAGGAGCTGCTCCAAGTGGCTGGGGAGAGGGAAGTCTGGGCCTCCCTACTTAGGCTGCTACCCCCGTGACCCGACCCCGGATAAGTGGATGAAAATGGATGGATGGATGAATGGATGGATGGATGGTAATACATTTAAGATTTTCACACATTTTACGTCTAATAAAGTGTAAGCTGTATAAACAGCGTGTCAAAAGTGCAATAGTAAATACGTTATCAAACATAATTCAATTTTCCCAGGAAAGCTAATAAATGTATCTCTTGGGATAGTTCTTATTTTTCACATCACAACATCATCAATTGTCTCAGGTTTAATTTAAGACATAGTTTACAGAAATCAAATAAGAAATAAGGATGCTACGGACATTTGTGTGACTGACTCAAACGTCATGTTTTTGTTTACATACTGTGCTAATACTGACGGCTCTTATGAAGACATGGCGCTAGTTATAGCAGCTAACAGAATTCACTATTTTAAGAAACCAAGCTTCTAAATTACAACTCGCTATCATTACGAAGCTCCTCGGCTCCTTCCTACTAGCTCCAACATCCGGTTTCGATTCGGCGCGGCATTTTGTCGTCCAATCAGAACGTTCGTTTCAGGCGTGCTTTACGTGATGACGTCAACTGGTAAAAGGTCTATTGTGATCTGGACTGTCAAGATCTGGAATCAGTTCAGGAAGGCATTTAACTCTACAAAGTTACTGTTTGAGTTACTTGCTTTGCTAAAAAAAAATCAGGAAAATATTGACAGGAAGGTCTTGCATCTGTCCTGCAGGTTTGAGGGCATACCACTTCCTCATTTCATGCACTATTACTAGACATCTAATATCAGAGCTCTATTATTTTGGTAGGGTAAGGATAATCCTCCTCCAGTTAGGCAGCTTTGGAGAGGGCCTCAATTAGATCCAGCTCCCCATATGCATTACTCTGCTTTCAGTTTCCTTTCAGACAGTCAGTATCAACCTGTACTTCTAACCAATTGTAATCTGGACTGTCAAGATCTGGAATCAGGAGTACATTTACTATATAATTATGTTGATGATAAGTTTGCCTCGTTTGAACAGCTGGTACAGAAGTTTACTGTTCACAAGTCACAGTTTTTCAGATTATCTGCAACTGAGGCATTTTATTAGTTCTAGCTCTGATTGTTTTCCTTTGTACCCCTCTAAACATTTTGTGATTACAATTTTGGAATGCAGGTCTCAGACCTCCTTGATCACCATAAACTCAACCCTTAGTGTCAGACTTCAACAAGATCTATACACTACTCTGTTCACACCATGAGACCAGTTTGGACTCCCTTAAATTGAAATGGGAAACAGATTTGGAGGACTCCATATCGGACTCAATCTGGTGAAAGATCATTAACAACATTTACTCATTCTCAATCTGTCTGAAACATGCTGTAATTCAATTTAAGGTGGTACACCGGCTGCACTGGTCCAAAGACAAGCTGTCCAAGATCAAAGCTGACCTCGACCTCGCATGCTTTAAATCACATTTCAAATCACTTTCCTCCTCTTAGCAATCTAGCAACACAGGCCCACAGAATATCGACCCAAAGTAAGCCAAAAGCTAAGGCTAAACCTCCAGCTAACCTACGATCCATTCACGTTTCAAATGACTCTTACATCTACAAATCCCTTATGTAACAATCTAGGCGCTGTAAGGTATTTAAACACTTACTGGGCCACCATTATTGTAGAGATATAGGACTTACTGGTCAGTTTACTGACTTACCTATATTTTTAGATGCGCAGGTCTGAGCAGACTTTAATCTGCACAAACTTGCCACCAATTCGCGAGTTCATCCTTTTTCCGGTATTAAATTGCTTTTACTGTAATTAGGAAAAATGTAATTTCACGAGAGACTTCAACTTATGTTGGTCTACCAGAAAATAGACCTTTTATTGAAACTATCACAAAAATTACAATAAACATTTGTATCGATATTAGCTCTGATTTAATAACTACGTTGACAAGAATTCAAATTAAAACAAACAGACAGTTATTAACGTTTCTGTTGGCACATTACTTAACAGATTAATAGCTTAGGAAGAATAAGAAATAGGAGGTATGAAAGCTAAGTTAACGGAAGTTAATTATTTTGAAAAGGCAGGGTGACACTTTCCCATACAGGTCTTAGCTGGGCTTCTCACACGTTCAGAACACATCAACGCCTCGTTACCTGTTGACGATACGTCTTGGAGATAAGAGTTGAAGTTTGTGGACACTAACGGACTGTGTTGTCCAGTTCACGTCCAGATGACCTCCGCGTGTGTGTGCTGATTCAGACGAGCAAGAAGAGCCGCTTCTCCCGGCAGGAACAGAGCCAAGCGCGCTGACTTATTTTTCAAAATAAAACTTCAGAAAACAAATTCTTTCATAAAATGAGTGAGTGGGTTACAGTAAGCTTTACTGTAACTCCAGCTGAAACGTGGGTCTATTTGACACAATGACCGGAACGTCTCCAGCTTTTCCAGAGGAGGAAAACCAGTTGTGAGTTAGTTCTCTCCAAAGCACTAAAGAAAAATGCAGGAAATGACCTTTATATGGGAGGCGGGGTCTCCCCCACCTCCTTAATAACTATTGGCTGGTTTTAACAAAATAAGAGATGGGTTTTCATCTCATAGGCAGAACTGTCTCTGACGGACAACAGGAAAACTGTTTACAGAATCGGCCAGATGGCCTGCTTGTGAGCACAGAGAATATTATGGCTAACTTCACAGACAAAACAGAGAAGGAAGTGAACAGCTAACAGTTTACCCTGAACTGTGCCTTAGAATCAGAGCCTGCTTGCTCTGCAGAAATAAAACCAGCAGAAGGGTCAAAACTCATGCAAGTAACAGATCATCATTGAAATGACAAAAATATACTGTAGATCAATTCTGAATTAACACACATTAAAGAGAAAGTTCAATCTGATTAATTAGTGTCCATTAATCCATAATAATTGTTAACCAAAATAGTGTCCACTCGTCTCCTTGAGGGCTTCA
>JBBPBX010078755.1:3094-16553 GCA_038048925.1 Garcialebias charrua
GTTGAAAAGTCCGTTCCACGCTAAAGTTCCACCGACCTCGGGGTCCGTGAACGCACCGCTCGAACGGCACGTCACACTTGAGTGACGTATGGTTTAGAAGACTCCATTACCCATGAACACTTGGGTTTGAACTACATGTTCTGTCTTCACTGTGATTGGTCGATTACGCTGTGAGTGTTGACGCTTGCGAAGTGGTGGAAGAGCCCACTCCTCGTCAATTTTCACTTCAGTAAACCTGCTCTTACAAGCTTCAGGCTTGTTCGTCCGTTACTATCTTTGAAAAGACTGTTTCATCGCGGTGTTTTGGGGATTTTAGTGGGTGTAAGAGTCAGTTGCTCTGAGACTACCGATCGCCATGTGACCAGGTCACGTGACACCGGAAGCTGCATCTGGTTTAAGGGAACCGACTTGTCTTTTTCTTTTGAGAAAAAGTTTAAACATCACATTACCTGTCCTAAACGATGTTACTCACATCGAATCGTCTATTATAAGACTGGGGTTCTAGAGTTTTGTCACGTAAAGGCTTTGGATCTTTCTGATTGATGCTTGGCCAGCTTCTGTAGCCGAGGATCAGACCGCCAGGGTCCCCGCCCTCGGCCACCACCCATCTCACATTGCACCCGACCCCTTTGGCCCCTCCCACAGGTGGTGAGCCCATGGGAAGGGGGACCCACGTCTCCTCTTCGGGCTGTGCCCGGCCGGGCTCCATGGGTAAAAGCCCGGCCACCAGGCGCTCGCCAGCGTGCCCCACCTCCGGGCCTGGCTCCAGAGTGGGGCCCCGGTGACCCGCGTCCGGGCGAGGGAAAACTTAGTCCATTAATTGTACTCATCATAGGGGTTTTTGGGCTGCACTTTGTCTGGTCCCTCACCTAGGACCTGTCTGCCTTGGGTGACCCTTCTAGGGGCATGAAGCCCCTGACAGCATAGCTCCTAGGATCATTGGGACACTCAAACCCCTCCACCACGTTAAGGTGGCAGCCCAGGGAGGGGCTTCCACCTTACCGGTAAGGTGGCAACCCAGGGGAGTGTGCTTCTCCACATCGAGAGGAGCCAGTTGAGGTGGCTCGGGCATCTGGTTAGGATGCCTCCTGGACGCCTCCCTGGTGAGGTGTTCCGGGCATGTCCCACCGGGAGGAGACCCAGAGGAAGACCCAGGACGCGCTGGAGGGACTATGTTTCTCGGCTGGCCTGGGAACGCCTTGGGATTCCCCCGGAGGAGCTGCTCCAAGTGGCTGGGGAGAGGGAAGTCTGGGCCTCCCTACTTAGGCTGCTACCCCCGCGACCCGACCCCGGATAAGCGGAAGAAGATGGATGGATGGATGGATGGATGGATGATTGATGCTTTTGATCCGTTGTTAGATGTCTGTGAATGTTAGCAGCTGCGGCTGCGCTCACGGGCGACAACAGTGCCTCTATATCGGTCAGATAGAGAAATTGCAGTCGTTGTGATAAACTCATTTCCAGCGCTGTACCCCCACCTGCTGGTTGCATTAGAATACAGTTTTGAGGTAATTCGGTCCATTCAAAATGTCAATTCAACTTTCCTGTTTTTGAATAGAGTACATTTTGAAATTTTGAGGACACAGCACCCTTTCATTTGATTTTCACATATAAGCCAAGATGGTCTAGTGGCAGGGCTTTTGACTTGGGACCCGAAGGACGCGGGTTCGCGTCCCGGCCACTACCCACCTTGGGGTGTCTATGAGTGCACACCTATTTCTCCAGCTCCCCGGGCGCTTTCGGGCTGCTCACTGCACCACCTGGTAGGTGGTTGGGTTAAATGCAGAGACGAATTTCGTCTGTGTATGGGAAACATACGCAGATGACAGGAAAAGACATTATAATCAAATGTTGATGGCAGAACAGTTACACAGAATTAATACAGACATGTCTGCTTTTTGATAAAACTTGACACTTTTATCATAAATTCTGTGCAAAACAAGCTGTCTGTCCCTGTTTATTTTAAACTACAAGTTTAAAATAACATACATGAGGCATCTTTTGTCTTGATTTTCACGGAAATCACACGAAGATAGCCGACGTTGTTGATCTTCTCATGGGTCGACAATTTAGTAAAAATCACTGATTTTTATTACATTTAACATCTTGGATGTTTTCTGAGCAGCTCAGACACCTTGCATCTGAATCTGATCACTTTTGTGTGTGTTGGTGTGATTAAACAGCAATCAGATTGGGTTAGTTAGTAACTGTTGTTTCATTATAAGTTCTAGATGAGGTTAACACTGCCTAAAGGTATTTAACTTTACTTTTCATTGGGGTAATTCCTGAGATAAGGTACCTGTGAATGATAGACTTATTGAACACAGTGAAGCACAAACCTGGAGGCTGGTTGGTTTTGATTTACTCCAGGCTACATAAATGGTGATGATTTATTTGTACGCTGTGAAATAAGATCCATTTTACTTGATTTTTCACAGAAAATCAGTACAAAGATGGACGTTCAAACAGGTGCATCACCTGATAGGGCCTCCTCTTTTATCGCACGTAGATGGACATCTGCTTCATCGTATGCTAATTACTTAGCTGCGGTGGACGTCCATCAGGATAAGTGGGAAAATCCCCTGTCGTTCTATGACAGGCTGATCTCTGTCTACTCCGGTGGCAAAACTGTCCCTGGATTAGAGGAAGATGAGGAGTTTAAAAATCTTTTCATTACGAATCTCATGCCTTTTCAACGGAAATGTGTTCGTTTCAAGGTTGATTGCAAAAAAGATACCATGGAAATGATAAAACAATACGCTGCGACGGTTTTTGAGGCAGAGATACAACCTAGAATACCATCAGAGGTTTGTCCAGGTCAAAAGGTCACATCCCACTCGCAGACAATAGAAGAGGTTCCCTCTCCTACAGAGTGCGAGAGTGAACAGGATTGTCATGATAACAAACAACAGAATAGTGCTACATGCTGGAACAGTGACTCAGATCGGTTCACAGGGAGTTCTGCTCCTCCTGCACCTCAGGTTGAAAACCCTGAGATGAGCAGAGAACCACACAAGGTAGGTGTTCGCTCTCTAGGTGAACCAAGATGGTTCAGATCGAACCAAAAGAGTTCTCACCTAGGTCTCACAGTGGGTGAACTTCGAGAGAAGTTGATGTCTGGGCGCCGTGACCCTTTGATAAATGGTCGGTCCCAACAGGTACCCCGAGAAGCGGCCCTCCTGCCCCTGCACCTCGAGCTGCACAGTTCGAGACATGCAAAGAGTCACACAAGCTCCAGATTAAGGAAACGACGCCTCCGCGCTCGGAAGAGACTGAGGTGGTAAGTTGTTTGTCAAATGAGTTGAATGTTACAGTGGTTGACCAAGCAGACACAACGTGTGACGTTGTCCTTGATGATAACACAAACAACGTTGTTCAACCTGACGAAGCGACGCGTAACACTGCCTTTTGCAACAACTCAGTGCACACAGTTGACAACAACAACGTCAACACTGACAAAGATGCTGACAGCAAACAAATTGCTGATGTTCAGCGTCCCGAAGGTCATGAGGCAGACAGCCATCATGATGCTGACAGCAACGGAGATTGCACAGACAGAGGTACACGTAAACAGAAGTGTGTGCTTAAACCTGAACGTTTCTGTGTAACTTTGTCAAAAAGGGGGTGGCTAAGAAAGCTTACCTGCCACTCACACTGGAAGGGGTCCTCACGCGAGAAGCACTCCTGGTTTGCGGCTACGACGTGTCTATCATGTCAGCCGAACTGTTTGAGGAGCTAAGGACCGCCGCTAACGATGTTGACAGGCAAATACCCTTTGTGAAGTACACTTATGGTGCGCTACAGGGCCTTGCAAGGACGAGAACAACCCTAACAGCTATGGTTTACATGCAGATTGGCAAAATGTCACTATACCACCCGGTATATGTGTCTGAACTTGACTCACTCCAGACTCCATTTTTGGTTGGCCAAGATTTTATAAATCGCTTTGAAGCGATTATAAATTATGGCAATCAGACAATGTGGGCCACAGTGAGCAGTCCACTGCCAATCGAGGTGCCTCCCCAAGGTCAGGACACTGACTGTCTAACAGCAGGTACCGCTGAGGTCACAAAGGAATCCCCAACCGAGACCACAAGCCCGGTAAGTGAACCTTCAAATACAGGTGAGACAGAGGAGACTCAACAATTGGACCAGACTCTGGCCCATCACGAGAACCTCCTCTGCGAGCTGACACCTTCAGCACTCACTGAACACTGCCTACCACAGGTAGGAGAAGGTGTGGAGATCCAAAGGTCCCACACCGATGACGCTGTACTATCCTCTAGGACAGGTAATTCGGCTATCAGCCAAGCTTTCAATGAAACCTTGGTTCAAGAGCATTTGAATCTAGAACTACTCAGAAATGACATAGTTCTTACAGACTCAAAGAGCACCTCTTCATTCATGAAGTGGGAAGACATACATCACAACAACAGGGACACGCCTGCGATGGCGACAACAGTTGTGACACACCTGAATTACGCAGAAAGAGGTAAACGTACAGAGATACGTTGGCCGAAACCTATAAGGTTCCTGTACAAGGCTCCCAATAAACTGCACAGACAGTTTGAACTAAACACTGGCATCCTAACTCGTGCCCATGGACGGACGTCCACTCCTGTGTGCGTGGTCCCTCACGACCACAGGGGGGTGATGTTAGGTCATGCCCATGTCAAGGACAAAGATTTCAATAACCCCACAAATGACAAAGTTCTCGCAAACTCACAGACTTCATGGGAAAATAAGGTTGTCCAAGCACAAGATAGTAAATAAACTAAACAGTTTAAACTATTCTAGTTGCGAAAAGAAACCGTTCCAACTAGAACTTAGAAACGCTAAGCATAAAACCCACAACAAAAACTAACCTTAACAACCGTTTAAATCTGCAGGATTTAATTGACATCGGTTATAAAGCTAAGAACTGTTTTTCTTGTGTGTGACACGTTGGAATCTGACGACCAGAGTGAGTTTGTTGTAGTGAAACGTTGTTTTCTAGTTGCTTGATTGCTACTTTTGTTGTTATTGAAGTTGTTATTGTTTTCTGAACACTCCCAACCAAAAGAGGTTTTGATTAATGTTAGTTGAAGACTTAAATGGATTTAACTATGCCAACATGCTGTTCATTTTGTTAAAGATCTCAATCTTTGAAGAGTCATGGTAGATTAATACTACTTAAGGTACTATAATCTACACTGATCTCCCAATCATTTAGGTAGGACCGATTCGATCGTTTCTATTCTAGATCTATTCATTTTGATGAGTCTCGCCATAGACTTCAAAATTTATAGGGAATACCAAATCTTGCGTCGTTCGTCTAAAAGACAACAGACATTTAGACCAATTTTTTTATTTTAGTTTAACCTAAACTAAATAATGAATGGAGGAATAGTTTGAAAGAAGAGGCCTTCGTTACAGAAGCCCTCCACATTTCTATAGGTATAGATCCCTATATCTGATTTTTACAGCATTGATCCACCCCTTAATTGGTAATTGTAGCTGATCTAATCCATGATAGCTTACATACCAGGTGCATATAGGTAGGGCCTAATGTAAAATCCCAATCATAAGCCCACCTAAAACCACATAATTGCATGACACATTGAACCAGGGTGGCACCGACTGGAAGCCATCCAGCCTGCAACCTTCGATGTGGGGACCTGCTAATCCAACGTTGGTCTTCAACCTTCATCCAAGGGCCGCCTCCTCTGCTTCAATCGAGGGATCCCCTCTACATGCTGATTAAAATCCATTCTTGCTGATGAAATCAATAACCCCAATCGTTGTGGAATTACCGCTGTGGATTATAAGACTTTGTTTTCCAAGGGATCACAGACTCAGTTTTCCATGGGTTAACAGACTATGTTTTCCAAAGGATTGAAAGCTTACCGCAATGGGATTACCTACGAACAGTATGGAATTTCCAAAACATTATGGGAGTATAATTTTGAACTTTTTTTTACTTTTTTTTCCCACTTGCTGGATTACATAGAGGTCAGAGACATTCGGTGGTATCCTTTCGTGTTGGAACTCATCTCCAAGGACAGGTGATGACTTCCAAAAAGGGGGACTGTAGTGATATAGGTCCTCATGCTTGACCTTCAAGTACACCTTTTCACATCTCTCTGAACTCTCAGTGTTACACCTTCTTGAAGCTCTCAAGGAGACAAGTGGACACCATTTTTGTTACAATTATTTTGAATTAATGGACCAATTAATCAGATCGAACTCTCTTTTTAATGTGTGTTAATTCAGAATTGATCTACAGTATATTTTTGTCATTTAATGATGATCTGTTACTTGCATGAGTTTGACCCTTCTGCTGGTTTATTTCTGCAGAACAAGCAGTCTTTGAATCTAAAGCACAGAGTCAGGGTAAAACTGTTACTTCCTTCTCTGTTTTGTCTGTGAAGTTAGCCATAATATTCTCTGTGCTCACAAGCGGCCATCTGGCCGATTCTGTAAACAGTTTTCCTGTTGTCCTTCAGAGACCTTCTGCCTATGGGATGAAAAATCCATCCGTTGTTTTGTTAAACCAGCCAATAGTTATTGAGGAGGTGGTGAGACCCCGCCTCCCATATAAAGATCCACTTCCGTTTTGGACTTTGGTGTCGGAGGGAAGAACTTCCTAAGAACTGTTTTTTCCTCTGGAAAAAGCTGGAAACGTTCTGGTCATATGCCAATTAGACCCACGTCTCAGCTGGAGTCACAGTAAAGCCTACTGTGTCTCAAAACACTCATTTCTGAAAGAGTTTGTTTTCTGAAGTTTTATTTTGAAAATCAGTCAGTGCGCTTGACCTTTGTTTCCTACCGAGGGAGGCGAGTTTCCTCGTATCGTGAATCAGCCACACACGCTGAAGTTTCAACTGGACGGCCGTTGGACAAACCCATCCACGTGTGTGTCCAGATACTTCTCCACTCTTATCTCCAAGAGACGAACCGTCAACAGGTAACGAGTCGTGGTGTGTTTGAGCATGCGGGAGCCCAGCAGATGCTCGTGTGAGAAAAAGGTGTCACCCAGTCTGGTTCAAAATAATCAACTTTGGTCAACTTAGCTTTCAATCTTTAATCTTCCTCCTATTTCTTCTTTTTCATAAGCCATTAATCTGTCAAGTAAATGTGCCAACAGAAAAGTGCCTAACTGTCTGTTTGATTTTAATTTGAATTCTTGTCAACTTAGTTTAGTAGATCAGAGCTAATATCGATACAAATGTATTTTTATGATTATTTCAATAAAAGGTCTATTTTCTGGTGGACCAACATAATTTGAAGTCTCTCGTGAAATTACATTTTGTCTAGTCACAGCTAAAGCAATTTAATACCGGAAAAAGGGTGAACTCGCAAATGAATTTGGGTCAGATCAAGTCTGCTCCAACTTCTCTAAAATATAGGTAAGTCATTAAACTGACCAATAAGTCCTATATTATTACAATAATGGTGGCCCCGTAAGTGTTTAAATACCTTACCGCCCAAGATTATTACAATAGGGTACATGTGTTATGAAGTTAAGCAGTACATTCCTCCTCCTTTACAATGTTTTAAGTGTCAAAAATTTTGACATGTTGCGGCAATATGCAGAGGGAAACAGCGACGTGGTAGATGTGCGGGTGAACATGAGTATGGGAACTGTGGAGGTGAAGCAAAAGTTAAATGATGTAACTGTGGAGGTGAACACACAGCTGCTTATCGTGGATGTGCGGTTAGTAAAAGAGCAGAGGAAATCCAAAAGGTGAAACTAGTTCAAAGGATTACTTATGTAAAGGGGTTAAAGGGGGTCAGTTTAATACTGACCTCCTTTTTACCTTAATTAATTTACTTATTCAGATTGAATAGTAAATTCACGGATTCTCTTCTTTTTCAGTTTACCCAATATTTCTGTGATCTTTATGATGGATAAATAAACAGAGCCATTAAGTGACAATGGACACGTTAACTTAGTTTGATATGTCAAAGAGACACTATCATTTATTTAAAATAAATCAACTAAATTAACACCATTACACTTGATTGACATGATTTCACTTTCTTTCAATTCAAATACGTCAGCACACTTGAATTCAACACAACAGACATAAATATTAGATGTTACACATATTTAGTCTGAGGGGCATTTCAGCTTAAAATATAGTTTCCAGCTTAGGTTGAGAGGGAAAAGAAATAGGAGGAAAGATTTAAGAAGAAAATTATCCTGAGCATGAGACCAGAGTGACACTTTTCATCCGACTTCTGCTAAAATCCAGGTACGTTTTGTAAACAGCTCCTTTACCTTTTGACGACCGCCCGGTAAGAGGGAAGACACCAGCCTTCAGATGCACAGAGTCCTTTAGTCCCAGCACGTCCAAAACTGGTTTTAGTTTACGTTTCAACGTCTCCTGGCTTCCGCGTTGGTCATCAGAGAATATGTCAGCTTCAGGCCTCTGACTTCAAGATAAACTTATTCCAGGAGGGAATAAACAAAGTTTTTGAGCTCGGCTTGTTCGAAGTAGACTCATAACAGCCTGTTATCAGTCCTTAGCTGAAGACGCCGGTCGTTAGCTCTTGACCACACGTGTCCAGCTCTTGGGAAAGTTCACATCTCTTTGGAAGTTCCCAGCAACTCTCTGAAGCGTTTCAGCACAGCTTAGACTAGTACTTAAGGAAGGACCAGTCGAGGAGTTCATTTGTCTTATCAAACCCAAGGTTAACAAGCAGCAGCAGAGGGAGATTTGTTTAGGAACAGACAGAGAAAGCTGGAGCCTTGTTCAATGAAAAACAACTGATTAAACTGTCTTCTTATTTCTAAACAGAACAGTCGGGTCTCTGTGACCCGATATTTCCCTTTAACACAGCAGTGGACACAGTTTAACTCTCACAGAATAACACAGCTTAAAAAGCACACATCATGAAAATGACAAAAGTTATTCTTTTGATCACATTAGAATAAAATCAAAGATAGAAATAGTCTCTTTTGGTGACTATATTTATCAGATTATAGCTAAATGAATGATTATGTAGTAAATGTCTTGCTTTACTGAGTGGTCAGTAAAGGTCATCACTGGACAGTTCAAAAGTACACAGGTGTCTTAAAAGTGGACAAGGTCATGTCCACTACATCTCCCCCCTTTTGGAAGCCATCGCCAGTCCTTGGGGATGGGGTCCAACACGAAAGGAAACCTTGAACTGTCTTTGATCTTGAAGTAATCCAGCAAGTGGAAAAGAAAAATCAAAAATTATAATCCCATAAAGTTTTGGAAATTCCATACTGTTCGGAGGTAATCCCATTGCGGTAAGCTTTTAATCCCTCGGAAAACTGAGTCTGTTAACTCTTGGAAAACAAAGTCTGTGATCCTTTGGAAAACAAAGTCTTATAATCCACAGCGGTAATCCCACAGCAGTAAATCCACAACGATTAGTTTTGTTGATTGATCAGCAACAATTGTTTTCATAATCAGCATGTAGAGGGGATCCCTCGATTGACGCAGAGGAGGCGATCCTTGGATGAAGGTTGAAGACCAAGCGTTGGAGCTGCAGGTCCCCACATCGAAGGTTGTTGGCTGGTTGGTCTCCAGTCAGTGCCACTCTGGTTCTATGTGTCATGCAATTATGTGGTTTTAGGTGGGCTTATGATTGGGATTTTACATTAGGCCCTACCTATATGCACCTGGTATGTAAGCTATCATGGTTTAGATCAGCTATAATTACCAATTAAGGGGTGGATCAATTCTGTAAATTAGATATAGGGATCTATACCTATAGAATTTTGGAGGGCTTCTGTAACGAAGGCCTCTAATTCCAAACTATTCCTCCATTCATTACTTAGTTTAGGTTAAACTAAAGTAGAAAAATGAAATATAGTTTGATCTAAATGTCTGTTGTCTTTTAGACGAACGACGTAGGATTTGGTGTACCTAATAAATTTTGAAGTCTATGGCGAGACTCATCAAAATGAATAGATAATCTAGAATAGAAACGATCGAATCGGTTCAATTTAGAAATCGTGAGGCCAGTGTAGTTTATGGTACCTTGAGTAGCTTTAAACTACATTGACTCTTCAACGGTTGAGATTTAACAAAACGAACTGCATGTTGGCATAGTTAAATCCATCTTATGCATTAATCAATGTTAATACAAAACCTTTTTTGGCTGGGAGTGTCCAGAACCACAACAATATCTCAAATAATGACAACAGTAATGACTAAACAACAAGGAAACAACGTTTCACTGCTTCGACACACTCTTGTCGTCAGATTCCAAAGTGCAACACACAAGAAAACAGGTCTCAACTTTATGACCGAGGTCAACTTAAATCTTGTGGATTTAAATGGTTGTTAAGATTAGTTTTTGTTGTGGGTGTTGGACTTAGCGTTTCTAAGTTCAAGTTGGACAATGCGACTTATAGGGTGGGAAATATGGTAGTTTAAACCTGATTAGTTTATTTACTAACTTGTGTTTGGACGACCTTATTATCCCATGAAGTCGGTGAGTTTGTGAGATCTTTGTCTTTTGTGGAGTCATTGAACGCCTTGTAAGGTTTGATCTGATTTCGATGTACCCATTTAGCAATTGGCTCTTTGCGGCCTTTGCTGATTTTGATCTCGTAGACGACTGAGGACACTTTGTCTGTTATCAGATGAGGTCCAGTCCACCTGGGCATTAGTTTGCGGGCGAGAGTTCCGGTCCCGGACTCTCCTTTCCCGGTTGCTGGGGCGAACGTATAGTACCAGACTCTGTCTCCCACTTGGAGTTCATTGTGAGAGGCCTTCTGGTCATAGTACGCCTTGCGTCCTTCAGCGGACCTTTCCAGGTTTTTCTGGGCGAAAGCAAAAGTGTTTCTGAGGTGTACATTCAAATCTTTCATGTATTGTTGTGTAGTGTAGGCTGTCGCCATGACGGCGTCGCCTGGTTGGTACAACAGGTGTAGAGGGAGAGTCATTTGTCGACCGGTCATCATCTCGAAGGGAGAGATGCCAGTTGATGTGTGTGGAGTGGCTCTTATGGCCATGAGGACCAGAGGGAGTTTCACATCCCAGTCCTTGTGGTTTGCAGCCACGTATTTCTTCAAAATACTCACCACAGTTCTGTTTGCTCTCTCAACTTGGCCTGAAGCCTGTGGGTGGTAGCCGACATGAAAGTTGGCCTTGACGCCTAGCGTCTTCCACAGTTCTTTCATCACTTCACCTGTGAAGTGTGTACCTTGGTCTGAGTTCACCCGAAGGGGAAGTCCAAACCTTGAGAATATATGATTCATTAACAACATAGCAGTTGTTTGTGCTGTGTCGTTAGGAGCTGGTAGGCATTCTACCCATTTGGTAAATGCACAGGTTACCGTGAGAAAATATTTATTTCCTCTAGAGCTCTTAGTGAGTGGTCCAACCCAGTCGATCTGGAGGTCAGACCATGGGAATGCAATGCCTCTGCTTTGCAGTGGTGCTCTGTGAAGTGGTCTGGTTGGCTGAAACTGGCCACAGACCACGCACCCTTCAATGTAGTCCTTGACATCCTTTTTCATTCCAGGCCAATAGGCAATTTGTTTTAATGCCGTCAGCGTGGCTTTATCTCCTTTGTGTCCTGCGGACGGGAGATCATGGGCATGGACTAACATTACCCCCCTTTGGTCATGGGGAACCACGAACACAGGTGAGGACGTTGGTCCATGAGCGAAAGTTAAGATGCCCTTGATTAGTTTTAGCTGTTTGCGCAGCTGATAAAGGACCTTAAGGTCTGGATCGGAATCCAGGTCGTCTTTAGACGGACTATTTTTGTTCGGATCAGTCAGGTACAGTATCATGGAGTTGATAGCAGGATCCGACTTCTGTAGTTGGATGATGTCTGGGTCAGTCAGTGCAGGTCGTACAGAGACTGCGTTGTCAGCAGGTCTGGCTGCGGCCTGTGCACGTGTGACTGCCATAACTCTGACTGAAGGTTGTGTTGGCAGAGTCTCGATTAACCAGGAGGGGTCGAAGGACCATAGAGGACCTTCGTCGGCTCCTTCTTTGGCTAAGGAGTCTGCAATGTCATTGTAGTGCTTGTCATCGCCTGGGACTCTAGAATGCCCTGGAACTTTCTTCCAGTAGATCTGTAAGTCGTGTGATGTCACCAAGTGATCACACGCTATGAAAAGCTCTTTGTGTTTGACCACTTTTCTGTCGCTTGTTAGGAAACCGTTCTGTTTCCACACAGCAAGGTGACAAGCGAAACTCAAACGAGCATAGTTAGAGTCAGTGCAGATGACTAGGGTCTTGATGGAGCGTTCTACTACCATCTGGAGAGCTATTAGGATTCCTGCAATCTCAGCGTACTGAGAAGTCTGAGATCCTAATTTGTAGCTGAAAGTTATCTGCTCTTGGTCTTGGAGGAGGACCCCTCCAACACCTGCTCTGCAGATCTTGTCGCGGAGGAATGAAGATCCATCCACGTACAATGTTGTCATATCTTTGCAGATATTGTCATCAAAGAAGTGGTGATTCGGGTCTTCAGTTACTGGGGGTTTAACCTCAACCGGCGGCTGGGTGGCTGGTACATCTTGTGTACACTTCTGGCAGATTGCCAAGTCCGTCCCCAGATGAGACTTCTTGTTTTGACCATAACGTATGTCTAGGTTAAAACTTTGAAGCGCCATGAGCCACGTTGCAACACGTGAGTTTGTCACCACACCATCTCTGATGCGTTCACTGTTAAGAAAAGTCACTGGCTGGTGTTGTGTTTCCACAATGATTTTCTGTCCACCAATGTAGCTGGAGAAATGTTTAACTGCCCACACTGTGGTCAGTAGAGCTTTCTCACAGTCTGAGAATCTCAACTCGGGGCCTGCCATCGTTTTGCTGGCGTAGGCTACTACACGTTTGTCTCTGTCGTGTATCTGGTACAGACCTGCACTTATGCAATGAGCTGAGAAGCCCACTTCCAAGTAAAACTCTTTGTTGTAGTCCGGGTAGACTAAACAAGGGGCTGACTTGATCCTGTTTATAAGAGCGTCCATAGCCTGCTGCTGTTTGTCAGTCCAGACAAATGGAACGTCTTTCTTAAGGAGTTCAGTCAGTGGCTTTGCAAGGTCTGCATAGTTCTCTATGAACTGGTTCGAGTAGTTACACACGCCAAGAAAACTTTGTAGTTCTTTGAGACTGGTGGGGACTTTGAGATTGTCAAGGCCTTGGGTGCGAGTCAGCTGTGGTTGTACTCCGTCTGGACCTACAAGTAGGCCAACGTAGTCCACCTTGGTTCTGCACCACTGGCACTTCGACAGTGATATTTTAGCACCAGCAGTTGTTAGCTGATTCAGAACGTGGTCGATCTCAGCCAAATGTGAGTCCAGTGTTGGCTGCCTCAAAAGGACATCGTCCACGTAGATCAGTGTTCCACGCTCGTGGGCGTCTGGACATGCTTTGTTCAAGAAGATGTTGAACTCTGCAGGTGAGTTAGCGTAGCCAAAGGGACACCTGTTAAAGGTGTATTGACGGCCACCAAAAGTGAAAGCTAGTTTGTA
>JBBPBX010078756.1:0-16553 GCA_038048925.1 Garcialebias charrua
GTGTTTCATCACTTTTCTGAGCCTGGCTCAAACTCTCATGCGTTATTGATAATGGGAGAAAAACCTCTGATCTTGGGGTAAAGTCCTCCTTGAGGGGTGCCGTTCCTGAAAGGACCTCTGCTGGTAACTTGTCCTCCATCAAAGCAGAGCCAAGAACAGAGTCATCCAAATTCACTTCCTTCAGCTTACGAGCTTGGGACCTGGTAAGAACACTGACAGAAAACACATCAGGATGGGACTTCAACACCACATCTTCACCCATCATGCAACTGGGATTATCCACCACCTCAGGATTAGGAAGTACCTTGTCTCCAGCAAGATCATTTCCCATGATAAATTCAACCCCTTGCACAGGGAAGGAGTTTCTCACTGCAACTTTAAAACATCCAGAGGCCAACTTGGACTTTATGTGAACATAATGTAAAGGTACTGGTACATACGTCATTCCAATTCCTTGTACTATTGTACTTGCATTACAGGAGGAGTCAGCATTAAATGGCAGAAAACTGGACAGGATGAACGACTGAGAACCACCAGTGTCCCTCAGTATCCTCACAGGTTTCTCATCCTTAGGAAGTCCTGTTAGAGAGATAAGACCATCAAAAATGAAGGGCTTAAAACAGTCATCAGCTTCAGTCATGTTTGAGAGATGTGGGGAAGATCTCGGCGTCTTAACCAGGCCAACCCCTTTAGCTGGTTTTGGTGGTTGGGGTGCCTGTTTACGTTTAAGGGCCAAACAGTCAGAAACAATATGCCCCATTTTATGACAGTAAAAACATTGTCTCTCAGATTTGGAGCTTGAAGTGTTCTTAACCTGAGACTGTAGCACATCTTTCCCCATTTTATCCCGAGGGGGTTGATCAGATTTACAAAAAACATTTTTGTGAGTAAGGGCAAATTCTTCAGCTAAGATAGCTCCCTCTTGTAAGGTGGTAGCTTTTTGTTCATTCAAGTACAAGACTGTACGATCAGGAAGGCAGTTTTTGAACTCTTCCAACAGTACCAACTCACGTAGTGAGGAAAAATCAGTGGCTTTGGTTGCCTGGCACCATCTGTCAAATAACATTGCTTTTTCTCTTGCAAATTCAACAAATGTTTGTGCAGTGGATTTTCTTAAAGCTCTGAACCGTTGTCTGTATGCCTCAGGCACTAGCTCATATGCCCTGAGTATGGCAGCTTTAACTTTGTCATACACAAGACTGTCTTCAATTGTGAGTGCTGAACATACTTCCTGTGCCTTACCAGTCAGTTTGCACTGCAACAAAAGGGGCCAAACTTCTGTGGGCCACTGAAGGGCAACCGCAATACGCTCAAATGCATTAAAATATGCCTCCACTTCTGTCTCTCTGAATGGTGGAACCAGGGCAATATTTTTGCCGATGTCAAAAGTAGAAGGTGGTACAGAAGGTTTACCTGGTGAAATCCTGACCTTGGCTTCATCTCCATCTGTAGTGTGAACTGTGGTCGGTTTATGAACCTGCAACTCCAACTGACGTATTTTAATGGCAGTTTCAGCTTCGATTTGTCGGCATTTAAGCTTGAACTCCAGGTCATCCTTACGTTCCCTCTCTCTGGCTTCCAGTTCAAGTCGAGCCAGACGCACCTTTAAACGAGCTCCTCCACTAGGAACTGTGGACTCAGCAGACAAAGGCTCAAACCGTGGGAGAGACTGTGGTGGTTTACCTCCCTCTGGTTTTGCAGCAGCAGGTGTCCCCATGCCATCATCAGCACAAACTGCAGGCTGATCAGCAGCTTCAAAAGATGAGGTGGCATCCTTTTTATCCACTTCCAGTGACAGCACTCCTTTCTCGACCAAATTACTAAAAACAAGAGATTTTAGATCACTTTTGAGCAAAGACTTAGACACATGGATACCCAAGTATGAAGCAAGTTCATATAAATCATCTTTTCTACAGACATCAAACTGTTGTACAGTAGGATTACTTAAAAATTCCTTCAAACTAAACTGTGCCATTTTCACAAATTAATGATCCCGGACGAGCCCCCACTTATGTTACAACCTCACCCTGAGGCTAATCAGGTAAAAATATGGCACTGGGTGTAACATAAAAAAAACTAACAGTTGATGTCAATAAAATAACATGTTTATTTTACAAAGTAGAAAAGAGAAAAAACAATCAGAAAAACACAGGGAAGCTTTAAGCTTCAGGGTCTCCAAGGCCAAAACAACAAACAAAACACCCCCTTCTAACTATAAAGAAAATATATAACTAGCTAGAAGTAAACTTAAAATACAATGGCTAAGCTCCCTAGCTATCCACAAAACAGGAGAAAACAGGTTGGAACAGAAATGGCAGAGAACCCCTACCAGCTTCCCCTGTGAACAGAGAAAAAACAACAACATTAGTTAGGCACTCACAAACTATACCAAAAGTGCTCACAGCAAGATCAGTTAAGTTTTATCAAACCACACAGACAAGATCACAGCAGATCAAGGCCCAGACAAAAGGGACCTGACATCTTTGGCATGAAGCTCTTTATGGGGTGGCTGACGAGCTCAAACACTTTTCACCTGTGGCAGCCAGGTAGAACTGAAAAACAATAGGAGAGAGAGAGAGGGCTCCCTCAAGAAAAGAGAGCCCTTAGAGGTCAGTGACCGTAACAGTGTCCCTCTGGTACCTGTTCTTGCCCCCACTCATCCCTTAGAGGGGTCACAGAATGGCACCAAAGGGACATAGTCATTACTTTGCAATGAAAGCCTTTGAAAAGTGTTGACCGTATCCCTCTGATGCCTGTTCTTGCCAACGTTCATCCCTTATAGGGGTCACAGAATGACACCAAAGGGTCACAGTCATTACTTTGTAATGAAAGCCATCGAAAAGTGTTGACTGTGCCCCTCTGGTGCCTATTCTTACCCCCACTCATCCCTTAGAGGGGTCATGGAATGGTACCAAAGGGGCGAGGTCATTACTTTGCACTAGAAGCCATTGAAAATATTGACCGTGCCCCTCTGGTACCTGTTCTTGCCCCACTCATCCCTTAGAGGGGTCATGGAATGGCACCAAAGGGACACAGTCATTACTTTGCAATGAAAGCCTTTGAAAAGTGTTGACAGTATCCCTCTGGTGCCTGTTCTTGCCACCGTTCATCCCTTATAGGGGTCACAGAATGGCACCAAAGGGTCGCGGTCATTACTTTGCAATGAAAGCCATCGAAAAGTGTTGACTGTGCCCCTCTGGTGCCTGTTCTTGCCCCGGATCATCCCTTAGAGGGGTCACGGAATGGCACCAAAGGGACGGGTCATTACTTTGTAATGAAAGCCATTGAAAAGGGTTGACCGTGCCACTCTGGTGCCTGTTCTTGCCCTCGTTCATCCCTTAGAGAGGTCATGGAATGGCACCAAAGTGGCACAGTGATTACTTTGCATTGACAACCATTTTAAAGTGTTGACCGTGCCCCTCTGGTGCCTGTTCTTACCCCAGCTCATCCCTTATAGGGGTCACGGAATGGTACCAAAGGGGCACGGTCATTACTTTGCAATGAAAGCCATTGAAAAGTGTTGACCGTGCCCCTCTGGTGCCTGTTTTTGCCCTCGCTCATCCAGGACTTTGGGGTCCTGAGTTATGAATTTTTTTTCTGAAACACTATTTTTCACAAAAAATAAACCTGACTGTCTTTTACGGGCCGTTTGGGGGTCTTATGGTGGACGTAGGAAGGCCAACTATCCAGGGTAGATGCGGCCTATCTTGATCTACACCTCTAGCAAGTTTGGTCCAGTTCCTTGCTTCCTACAAGGAGATACGGGCTGCAGAAGGTGTAAAAAAAGGGGTGGGAATTGTCCACAGACCTCCGCTTGTTCAAAAGTTAATTAAGTATTTTAACTTTGACCTAGCACCACCAAATTGATAGGATCTCTTAAGCGTAACCGTTTCTACCAGTTTCTTTACTTATAGAGCTCTGATCAATTCCTATGGCCCGTGGTAGCCCGATGAACACAGACCTAAACGTAATGTAAGTCAATAGGCCTAAAGCTCCAAATTCATGGGTTAATTGTGGGGCAAAGAAAGGGGTCATCAAGACGAGCTTGGATTAATTTTCTTCGTCTGAAAAAGACCTTTCCAACGGCATTAAACTTACCGAGATCGAAGGTTCCTATGCAAATCATGGGGCCCAAACGCACTCCGAAGTATAAGGCCTGAGGTCACCTCATTGAAAGTACAGCTGGTGACCGTCTGGTGCCGTTTTGTGATCCTTTTTTCCTGCAGACCTCAGGTTGCAATTTCTGGGGTCCTGGGGGTCCAAGAGTGAAAAGGTCAAGAAAGACGGGGCTATTTTTCATGCTCTAAAGTTGTCCTTGGGGGCCAAACACAGTTTGATGGAATTTAGCCTTTCCACACCCAGTTCTGGAGCCAAACGCACTCCTGTGACCCTCTGGTGCCGTTCCATGTACCAGACGCAGAAGGCCACAAACGAAGCCTGAGAAAGGCCTCAGGGGGTCTTCCGGAACATAGGAGTGGCCTAGGAAGACACTGGTGAGCTTGTTGCGATTGAAACGATGGGTCGAACGTGACGACGTCTGAGTTGCCCTCGTGAACTGTTTCCCTACCCGGTGAATGCCTGGAGAGTACCCCGTGACCTTCAGCAGGCCTTGTGCGCCGTATGGGCAATTTTGTATATCTCAGACAATTAACTACCTACGGACCCCACAGTTGTGTCAGAGGGTCACGACGTAGCTTCACGTGCACGTGGCACGGAATGGTACTAGAGAGGCGCGGTCAACCCTTGACATTGGGTTACATATAAATACGTTGTCTGTGTCCCTCTGGTACTTATCTGTACCTGTGTACATCCCTTAGAGGGAGAACGAAAAGGCACCAGAGGGGCATGGTCAATACTTTGCATGGGGTTTCATGCAAATTATTGACCGTGCTCCTATGGTACCATTACGTGCACCCTATAAGGGAAGTACATGGGCACGAATAGGTACCAGAGGGTACGGGTAATGCATATCCCAATGCAAAAGTATTGACCGTGCTCCTCTGGTACCCTTTCGTACCTCTACACATCCCTTAGAAGGGATACAGAATGGTACCAAAGTGGCGTGGTCATTACTTTCAATTGCCAACCATTTTAAAGTGTTGAATGAACCCCTCTGGTGCCTGTTCTTGCCCCCGAGCATCCCTTAGATAGTATATAGAAAGGCACCAAAGTGGCACGGTCATTACTTTGCAATGAAAGCAATTGAAAAGTGTTGACCGTCCCCCTCTGGTGTCTGTTCTTGCCCCCACTCATCCCTTAGAGGGTTTACGGAATGGCACCAAAGGGGCACGGCCATTACTTTGCATTGACAACCATTTTAAAGTGTTGACCGTACCCTTCTGGTGCCTGTTCTTGCCCCGCTCATCCCTTAGAGGGGTCACGGAATGGTACAAAAGGGGCGCGGTTATTACTTTTCAATGAAATTCATTGAAAAGTGTTGACCATGCCCGTCTGGTGCTTGTTCTTGCCCCCGCTCATCCCTTAGAGGGGTCATGGAATGGCACCAAAGGGGCAAGCAGAGGCGGCCGCCACTAGAGAGCGCTAGGGGCGCCGCCCCTCCTTGGAACTGCAGCTCTTCTTTTTCACAATTTGAAGATATATATATATTTTTTTATAAAAGTGAAATAATAAAATAAAAATATTTCGAAATGCATGCATATATGTTTTTAGTTGTGTAGGATAAATATTTTATGAGTAATGATTGTTTGTTTCAAAAAACGTTTTCTGATTGTGAGTGACGTACTTCCGGTTTCCTTGCTCGGCGCCGCCTGGGGGCTTTTCCCATGCTTTTCCATTGAATCTAATTATAACTAGCGGCCGCTAGCGGTCGTAGCTTATGTCCCATCTGTACAAAACTTTTGGATTGTACAGGTCGCATTTTCCGCCGCCCTTGAGCCTGGACTCGTCTCTTATCGCCACGGATCGCCAGCACTTCCGGTTCGAGCTGAGGAAGGAGGGGGAGCGGGGGACCATTACAGTCAGAGCTGATCACACGGCCAACTAGCAACGTTGAAACAGCAGGAATTATTAATGGTGCCTTTTTACACAGGTAAGCAAGTAATAATTAGTGAGTTTAATAAATCGCTAAGCACTGCACTAAAACCATAGATATATGGAAGGATCTATGTTTGGATATTCCCGGAAATTGCCCGCAATGATCCTTAAAAAATCCCAAAATCTAGATACTTATCTTCGGCAGATCCAAAATAAATGGGGCTGTTATTTGTCAAGGGCCTGCCAAAGATAAGTATCCGGATTTTGGGATCTTGGGATTTTTTAAGGATCATTGCGGGCCATTTCCGGGAATATCCGGAAATATAAGTATAAGTATATGTAAAGGATACGGAGATATGCTACATCAGATCTTACCGTATATCTATGGTTTTAGTGCAGTGACATGAGCAAAGTTTGAGCTGTTCTCATCTGTGTTCGGGACGTGGTGTCGTATGTGGGTGGTTGTTGCAGTCAGTTACAGTAGCTACTAGCTGTGCTCATGGTAGTGGTCTACTGGAACATTATAAAAGTTGCTACTTGCTAGTTATAAACCTGAATGTGTGAAGACGACTCCTGTCTGTCCATCTTCAGCTCATCATGAACTGTTTACTCCTCAGAGTGTCTGTCTGTGTTAGTTAACTTTTGTCTCGTTTCGTTTAGCAGCAGTTGCAAATTTTCTGATGAATAAATCTGAATGAATAAATAAACTTTAGTTTTAGTTTAGTTTAGTTAAACTTTAGTTTCATTATAAGTTGTGCTGTTGTTTCAAAGACACTCTAAACTTAAATAAATCAAGTAGCAGAAAGATTTAAGCATTAAATAGTTTGAATTTTTCATGTTATGAAACAGTGATTATATAATTATTTGAATTTAATTTTAATATTATAAAGATCACTGTGGATGGAATGCAATTGAAATAACCTGGATATTATTATTTATGCTGTATTAAGAAAGTTAAAATGTGATTACATATGTGTACACAAAGCACTTCAAGCAATGTGGAAAATGCTAAAAAAAATACATAATTAATGTGCCTTCTGTACTTTCTTTACAGAAAAAAATCCACACAACACCTTCATCTCTACACACCGGCATCCAATCTACCACCTGTGTAACAGACAGGTGGTGTACAGAAGAAGATCCAAGATGTCCAGCTTAACCTTATCATGCAGCAGGTGACTTCCCATATCCCAAAAGTGAGTATTTTCACTTGTGGTGTTTTACTATTTTTAACACTGTATTGATCTGGAGAATGAAAACAAAGTCTCTTGCAAGTTACTAGCTTATTAACATTGAAACATTTAAGGTACATTTATATGGTGAAATGTTATATATGCTAAGATGCATTAGGAGTCAACTCAGGACCTTTAATATTAGGAATATTTAAGAGAACTCTGGTACTAAAAAAATACAGTAGATTGATTCTATTTATTTGCTCTCTCCACTGCACACCTGTAGAAGGAGGTGAGGTCTGAACTTCTCAGACCAGCTCATCTCAGCCGTCTGAGGAAGTAGAGTCTCTGATGAACTTTCGTGATCAGGCTGGTGGTGTTGTTGCTCCAGCTGAGGTTATCGTTCATGTGTACCGTACACCTAAGTACTTGTAGCTGGAGACCACTTCCACCGCAGATCCTCCTATGTTCAGTGGGGTGTGTGGGGTTTGTTTGTTCCTTCTGAAGTCCACAATCATCTCCTTTGTCTTCTTCACGTTGATGTGAAGGTTATTGTCCTTGCAGGACCCAGAGCCTCTTTATCATAAAGTGGAAGAAAAGACCCTTAGACCAGTCTGGTGGGTGACCAACTTAAGGAGACTGATATCGGATTTTAGGTCACTTCAGTTTCTTTAACAACAAACATGAACATGGCTGGCTGTGAGGGGCAAACACATGACATATAGTAGCTAAAAGACAGATGCTTAAACTGCTAAGCTTCAGCAAAAAGAGGAAAATATTGATGAGTAGCAAAACACTAGCTAAAGTAGCATTTTTTTGCTGAAAGTATCAAAATGCTAGTTAAAAGTAGCAGAAAAGTAGCAGAACAGTAGCTAAAATCTCAACAAGATAAAAAAGAAAACAGATTTAAGAGAATAATGTTTAAGGGAAAGTTTCATATTTTGAAAGATATAAAACTAGCAACAAAAATCTTCTTCCGGCACTCGGCAAGGCAGGTCGCATATCTTTCTGCTCTTCCCTCCCTAAGTTTTTCCTACTCCCTGCTTGCTTTTCGTCTCGTCTGCGACCCTTCAGCGCTCACTCGAACCAATATGGAATTAATCAATTGGGCTGTTTCTTCAATGGATAAGATTTTTTCCACGAAGCGGACCGTGTCAGGAGAAGCTGTCTGTCCCTCCGACACACACGCGGCTGGATACGTGCTGGACTCGTGGGGTCAGTGGCAGCCCATGTGTCTGTCCGTTCTGAGTGTCGAAGACGTGGAGGATTTGTGGATTATTGGATTATTGGTAGCAACTGCTCTGTTTTTTGGCGTAACCGGAGTTGTTTGTTATCGGAAGCTGAGGGAGGCTTCGGCGGCTATCAGAGCGCTGTCGGGACTGCCTGATCAGCAAAATTCTCTGAACCGGGTCGTGGGCTCCTCATCCCAGCTGCTGTATGAGCTCAATCGCACGATTGGTGCAGTGGTGGACCACCGTGCACCTGCTGTCCGTTTTGGGACTTGTTTGCAGCCACCCAGGATCGATCAAGGGACAGGTGGAAGCTCATGAAAGCGGGGCAGAGCAGAACCACATATTTGGATTTCTTTCGGCCATGAAACAGCACCCACAGACTTGAAGGCGGCAGTGGAAAAGAACACTGTGGTCTATTTGGATAACAAACAAAAACATTATCTGGCTTCTGCACATGTCCTTGAAGCGGGCTGTGGGAATCCATTCTCCTAGAGTGAGGAGTTGAAGAGCCCCCCCCCCCTCCCCCTCCCCAGAGATTTCTGTGAGGCTTCGGATAACACCCAGCTGCACACCTGCTGAACTTTGTGTTTGTCTGAAATTAATCATGGACCCAATCTCCTTGCCTGCCGTATTTCCTTTGTTATTGTACCTAAATGTGCTCTGATATGGTTTTTACTGAATCACGCGGTGTCTTGAAGACAAAATGTGATTCATCTTTTTTTAATATCAATGCTGTGAATCCCAGTGTTTCTGCCTGTTTTTCCTGCTTTTGACCTTCATCTGGAGACAGATTGGGCCTGGCCGCGCTAAGAGTATATCAATGTGTTGAATAAACATGTCGTGTGTTGATAAAACATATCGTGTGTTGATAAAACATGTAATGTGCTTTGTTTTGCTGCAGCTTTTGCACTCATTTCTCTCTGGATGCCTGCAACTACATATTTACGTTGTAATCGGTGAAAATTGATGCAATGTTAATAAAACTCCTTGATTCCTTGATTCCTTGAAAAAGTAAGCTGAAATTAGCACAAAATATGTAAAAAGAACAATAAAGGTGTCATAGTTTTATGATTTCAAAGGTTTACCCAGTTGGTAATGAGAACCAGAACGACACAAGACGAAGAGGTGCAAAAGTAACAGTGTTTATTATTTACAGTGCAAGTCTATATACTGTACACATGTACAGGGATCTTCTGGATTTCCTAGAAGATGAAACAAACTGTCAGAAAGGCTTGACCAGAAGGCTCTTTCAAGATGATTGATCTTGTTTTGTTTGTTATTTTACAGAGAAATCCTTAGTTCCTTGAGATGAATCCCAGAGGGCGAAATGAGGCAGGAAAGTGGTTGGAGGGCAAGACACGATGAGCAGAGAACTGGTCCCAGGACCAAGATGGAAACGAGGACTGGAAACACAACAAAAAACAAGGTAAGTGTCTCTCAAAGTACTGTACTCAGAAACTGGCTAGAAGCATAAATACCATGAGTAGGCATCAATGCTCCAGCGAAGAGTACTTGACTGCAGCCTTAAGTATAAGTGGAGCTCATCAGGTGGATCACAGTAAAATAGATCATTTTTCTTCCCCATAAATCAGTTATTTAAAATCTAATCTGGAATCATTCCTCCTTGTTAGACTTCAGTTGACCTGTTTAAGTTGGGCCAAATTTGTTATTATCTTTTGATTTATTTTTCATTGAAATTTAATTATTTGTTAGTTTATTTTTGGAACTGTTAAATTGAATTATTTGGTGGATTTTTGAACACCTTTGTCCTTATTTAAGTCTGGACCCTCACAATTCTATTTATGTTATGAACTTGTATTACTAAAATAATAACAGAATATGATAGAAGTTGTCTAACAATTGAAAAGTGGAAGCAGAACACTCCCATTCTCTTTTCACACTGATGCCTCAAACAAGGTGAAGATGAACCATGTTTTATTAATGATAGTTTTATACAAATGGATACACCTGATATATACAAATAAAAAACATGAACAAACTTACTTTACAGTATACAAACATAATTATGCATACTTCTACACATGCTTAAAACAATTTTATGGCACCACCCCATAAAAAAATATCACCAGCCGCCACTGGGGGCAAGGTCATTACTTTGCAATGAAAGCCATTGAAAAGTGTTGACCGTGCTCCTCTGGTGCTTGTTCTTGCCCCCACTCATCCCTTAGAGGGGTCATGGAATGGTAACAAAGGGGCATTGTGATTACTTTGCTTTGACAGCCATTTTAAAGTGTTGGCCGTACCTTTCTGGTGCCTATTCTTGCCCCCGCTCATCCGGTAGAGGGGTCACGGAATGGTACCAAAGGGACATGGTCATTACTTTACAATGAAAGCCATTGAAAAGTGTTGACCGTGTCCCATCGGTGCCTGTTCTTACCCCCGTTCATCCCTTAGAGGGGTCACGGAATGGTACCAAAGGGGCACGGTCATTACTTTGCATTGACAGCCATTTTAAAGTGTTGACCGTACCCATCTGGTGCCTGTTCTTGCTCCCGCTCATCCCTTATAGGGGTCATGGAATGGTACCAAAGGGGCGTGTTCATTACTTTGCAATGAAAGCCATTGAAAAGTATTGACCGTGCCCCTCCGGTGACTGTTCTTACCCCCGCTTATCCCTTAGAGGAGTCATGGAATGGCACCAAAGGGGCGTGGTCATTACTTTGCAATGAGAGCCATTGAAAAGTGTTGACTGTGCCCCTCTGGTGCATGTTTTTGTCCCCGCTCATCCCTTAGAGGGGTCAAGGAATGGCACCAAAGGGGCATGGTCATTACTTTGCATCGACAGCCATTTTAAAGTGTTGACCGTGCCCCTCTGGTGCCTGTTCTTGCCCCCGCTCATCCCGTAGAGGGGTCACGGAATGGCACCAAACGGGCATGGTCATTACATTGCAATGAAAGCCATTGAAAAGTGTTGACCGTGTCCCTCTGGTACCTGTTCTTGCCCACGCTCATCCCTTAGAGGGGTCACGGAATGGCACCAAAGGGACACGGTCATTACTTTGCAATGAAAGCCATTGAAAAGTGTTGACCATGCCCCTCTAGTGCCTGATCTTGCCCTTGCACATCCCTTAGAGTGGTCCCATTGAAAAGTATTGAGCGCGCCACCTTGATACCTTTTAGTGCTCCTTCTAAGGGTTGGGATAGGCATAGATAGGTACCAAGGGGGCAAAGCCAATATTTTGCATTGGTTTTCATGCAAAGTAATGAGCGTGCCCCCTTGGTACCTTTTAATGCTCTATCTAAGGGTTGGGATGGGCATAGATAAGTACCAAGGGGGCATAGCCAACATTTAACATTGGTTTTCATGCAAAGTATTGAACGTTCCCCCTTGGTACATTTTAGTGCTCTTTCTAAGGGTTGGGATGGGCATGGATTAGGACCAATGGGGCATGGCCAGCATTTTGCATGGAACTTAATGCAAAGTCTTGACCGTGTCCCCTGGGTACCATTTGGTACCCCCTCTAAGGGTTGGTAGAGGCATAAATTGGGACTAAGGGGGCATAACCAATATTTTGCATGGGTTTTCATGCAGAGTATTGACAATGCCCCCTTGGTACCATTTGGTGCCCCCTATAAGGGTTGTGATGTCATGGATCGGAACCAAGGGGGCACGACCAATATTTTACATGGGTTTTCATGCAAAGTATTGAGTGTGCCCCCTTGGTACCATTTGGTGCCCCCTCCAAGTGTTGGTAGGGGCATAGATTGGGACCAAGGGGTCACGGTCAATACTTTGCATGGGTTTTCATGCAAATTATTGACCATGCTCCTATGGTACCATTTCGTGCCCCCTATAAGGGAAGTACATGGGCATGGATAGGTACCAGAGGGGTACGGGCAATGTAAACCCTAATGCAAAGTATTAACCGTGCTCCTATGGTACCATTTTGTGTCCCCTATAAGGGAAGTACATGGGTACGGATAGTTACCAGAGGGGCACGAACAATGCATGTCCATGTACCCCAATGCAAAATATAGACTGTGTCCCTATGGTACAATTCCGTGCCGCCATAAGGCAGGAACAAGTACCATAGGGTCACGGTCAATACTTTGCATTGGTTTCATGACCGCGCTCCCTTAGTACCATCTCGTGCCCTTGCACCAAAAAGTCACAATCAACTACTTCCCCATGTAACTAGGTCAAAGTTCAAGTCAATTAAGGACTGTTTTTGATCATATCTCGGCTCACGGGATGAGTACAGACTTGAGACCAACGTTGACAGAAAGATGGGATAAGGTCCGACACTTGGGTATGTGTTTCATGCATGTACACTAGGGTTGGGCATCGTTTGAATTTGAGCGATTCTGGTTCCGATTCCGATTCTTCGTTTCGATTCCGATTCTTTTCAATTCTCGATTCCGATTCTTTTTGTAGGCGGGGTTAAAAAAGACATGTCAATTCAATTCAGTTCAGTTTATTTATACTGTATAGCTCCAAGTCACAACAGAAGTTGTCTCAGGGCACTGAACAGAAAACAATCAAATATAAAAATAATAAGTTAACAGAAACTTTAATATAAAAATAATGGTAACACTATTTATCTGAGGAGACTACTTTGAGTTTAACTCCATGTTATAAAAAAGCTACAGTAGTTAGCCAGAGTTATTTCAGGATGAAATAATTTGAACTTCTGTTTGAATTTAATGCTATGAACTTTTTCCTTTTTGTTACATTTACTATGAATTTCTCACAGGGCATATTAGAGCCAACATGGAGGACTCACCAACATATATTATTTAATGGTGTCGAAATTAGTGCGTTAATTATTTGCGTTATTTTATTTATTATGATGCGTTAAAATAAAATAACGCAACGATTATTTTGAAAAGCTCCCCCCGGATGCCGACCTCACTTCCGGTTTCCGCTCGCTAACGCTGTTAGCGCAGACACCGTACCTGCACTCACATGCGATCACTGGACTTCTGCCAGCAATGATAACTATTTGGGTGTCACGGCTCACTTTATTGATGACAGCTGGAGCCTGCACTCCTTTGTTTTAACTGTGAGTAAATCTACCGAGCGCCACTAAGCAGAGGCATGCGCGCAGCACGTCCAGGCAGCCGCACACGAATGGAACACTGAGAAAAAAAACAACAACGCTCGGGACAGACGGTGAAATCCCCCTGCTTACAGAGGCTGAGCTTGGAGAGCTGAAAAAGTTGGAGGAGCTACCTGAGCCATGCAGGTACGGTTTTATTTCTTTTTCTTTGTAGTTAAGTTGATACTGTATTGGTTAAGTCAGTGGGTCAGTTAAGCTGTGTAAATAAACAAAGTATGTGTGTGTGTTAAAAAATAAAATATAATTCTTCTTTCTGCTCCCTTTTCATTCAGTGTTTTTCTTTTTGATGAATTTGCTTTTTTTATTCTAAATGAATGAATAAATGAATTAAATTAAATAAAAGCTCTAATGAATTTTTTTTCAGTCAACCTTTACTTACACAGGTTAGTCTCAATGAGCCTCAAGGACTCATTTACAAGAGAGACCTGATTATTGTTTATTAATTTGTGTTTTCACAGGTATGTCACAGAAACTCTGGGTGGACAGAAGTACATCTCCTGTTCTGTGGTGCTGCCTGCCTTCTGCCACCTGTTCAGAGTCATGGAGCCTTCAGATGATGACACTGTCAACATACTGTGATTCAAGAAGGCCTTTTGTGAAGACCTGGCTCAAAGAAAGAAGAACTCCAATCTCACTTGGCTCAAGAATGCTACTGCACTTGATCCCAGGTTCAAGGACTTAAAATGCAAGTAATGTAGAGACTGGTTTGCCTTAGTAGCTGGATAAATGAAGAGGAGTAGATCTTATACATGTGGTTTAAAACAAAGCAGAAATGTTCTGTAAGGTTCTAAAATTCAGTTCACACTAATTCATACAGTTTATCAAACAGTAAAATATTTTGAACAACAAAATGAATGTTTGCAATGCACTTTAGTTATGTGCTGCATTTTCTTTACAAAATTATTTCAGTTTTTAAACACTGTGTGAAAGTAAAAACAATAAAGGTTATGACTTAACTAATGAATGAATCCATCTTAATTATAAGTTGCCTTAAAGTGTTTAATCGCGATTAATCACGATTAATTTTAAAACTGATTTGCGATTAATTAGTTAAAATTTTTTAATCTATCAACATCCCTAATATTATTATTATTATACATATAATATTGTCCAGTGTGTGATGCTGCAGTCATGTTACTGAACTCCCACTGATGGGCTAACCTGGTTCCACCACCAACAGTAGGATCCTCAGACA
The DNA here is from genome assembly GCA_038048925.1 of Garcialebias charrua. Lineage (NCBI taxonomy): Eukaryota > Metazoa > Chordata > Actinopteri > Cyprinodontiformes > Rivulidae > Garcialebias > Garcialebias charrua. The sequence continues at coordinate 14,675 of JBBPBX010078756.1, forward strand.
GAACAGCTGGTGGGATGTCCTGGTATCTGCAGCCCTCTCTCCATTTGTTTCTTCATGGACATACATGGAGTTGTGAAATTATGTTGTGCCTCTTCCTCAGCAAAACGCTCCTCCAGTGGAGACTTTCTGGACAGACTGCAGGAAGTTCCTAAACAAACAACAGGTTTATCAGTATTATCAGTAAAAAGAGATTATTAAATCATTTTTAAGACTGAGAATGTATACAATTATTAGCTCTGTTGTTATTGCCTAACTAACCTATTCAATAATTCTTCAAACTGTGACATTCACTCATAAAGGAATGAAAGAGAACATAAACAGAAATTATATAATACTGAAAACTAGAGACATTAAGACATTTTAAAAGACACATAGAACTTTAAATGGATTAAGAATGTTAATAAGTCTTGGATTTGAGTGCAATGTAAGTGCAATCCATGGTTGAATCCACATCTGAAAAGGGATACAACCTTTTCACAACATATGCTGTAACAGTTCTGTGACACTCTTCATTCAGTTTACACTCATGTTTTTACCTTGGACACTGGTGAACACTGTGAAGCCATTTCAGTTAGTTTGTCTAAGAAAAAAAATACAAGCTAACGTTAGCATCGTGTTTGTATTTGAGCTGACTTACCGCTTTAAGCGGAGTATAACTTGTTAGCTGCCTTAATGTTGGTATGAGATGTAGTTTATAGTTTATTTATTTACCTGATGGAGCCGAAGAGGTAGCGATTAGCGAAAAGTTCGGCGGAGCGTTTTGCAGACGGACCACTCTGTACTTCCGGTCGGATACGAAGCGAAAATAATCCGGTGGAGCGCGTCAAAGACGGGACACTATTTTACTTCTCCACCCTCCTTTGCATGATAGAAAATTATTGCAAGTGCTACACTGACCTGACTGGTCATTTTATTAATTAGTAAGCTTTCGATCTCGGAAGCACACTTCCGGTGGATTCTTCTTTGTTGGGTTTCGGCGGCGGCTACTTCCGGTCGGCTAACTAGCATCAAACATAGGAATCACAAATTAATATTTTGAACGATTCCAGGAAAACCGGACAGTTAGTCCCGGTTCCGAACGATTCTTGATTCTCGATGCCCAACCCTAATGTACACGCATGTTTAGTTTGCGAAAAATGCTAAACATGCTTAGAAATAGCAGTTTTTTGGCAAAGGGTGGTGCCGTGCCCCCTTAGTCCTGGTTTATGCCCCTATCAGGGGCCTAAATATGCTAAGGTTGCTACGGTGGACCCAGAGGTCCGAGGCACACGAGACCAAGTCCCCCGTGTTTGGCTTGAGCCTGAGAACAACATACCGTATTTTCCGGTGTATAGGTCGTACCTTTTTATGGTTTTTTTCAAGGCATGCGACCTATACACAGGTACGACCTATATCTTGTTTATAGCTTATCACTTTCGGCGAAACAAATTTAAAATCCAGCTCATTTCACAATTACGTTCATTTATTAAGGAAAAGTTTAGTTCAGACATATATTTGCTATAATTTTTGTCAAACAAATACTTGTTTTTAAGTGTTAATCTTCTTAAAAGCCTTGCTATATGCTCCTGTGGCAGACATTTGCAACAGAGCTAAACGTAGGTGTGACCTATATACCGGTGTGACCTATCTAGGGATTTTTCTAATCTATTGATGATAATTGGACAATGCGACCTATACACAGATACGACCTATATACCAGGAATTACTGTACTCAAAAATCAACATCTTTTTTTGAAAAAATAAATACCACTTTTAGTGCTACGAAGTAGCTGCAAAGCTGAAACTTTCAGGACACTTTCATATAAATGGTCTGACAGGACCCAAAAAGTTTAGGTCATCCAGCTTTAGCCTAACCCCCTAAAATGGCCAATAAGCATGG
>JBBPBX010078758.1:0-16553 GCA_038048925.1 Garcialebias charrua
TTCCATAAGTAATAAAATATATCTCTGAGTCAAAGCTTTGTCCCAGTTGTCACAAAGGCACATATAGTAAATAGCTTTAACTGTACAGAATAAATGTCTAAAAAATAAACTATTTACATATATTAAATAATAATCCTCTTCAGCTGGGGGAAGATGTGGCTGAGAGGCTAGAGCAGTCGTCCTCCAATGGGAAAGTTGGAGGTTTGAATCCACCAGCAGTCACATATTGAAGTGTTCTTGGGTAAGACACTGAACCCCTCGCCCTCATTGCATGTCCCATCGGTGTATGAATGTACTAAAACTCTGATTATTATTTTTAGCAATCTAGTAGAGTGCTGTATGAGGCTATGCATGGAGGCTGCACAGCTGCAGAAAGAAAAGCTTTGCAGAGAGTGGTGAAGGCTGCACAGAAGATGTTGAAGTCAGTATCCCCACCATCACAGACATCTACACCTCCAGATGCAGGAAGACAGCCACCTGCATCATGAAGGACCCCACTCACCCAGCACACACACTTTTTGCCTGCTCCACTCAAGCAGGAGGTTGAGGAGCATTAAGTGTAGAACCACTAGACTGAGGAACAGCTTCTACCCTGAGGTTGTTAAGACTCATGAATCTCAAACCAAGATGATCACTGTGAAAAATCACATCATGTTGCTGCTGATCTGTTTCCTGTTGCTGCTGATCTGCTTCCTGTTACTGCTGATCTGCTTCCTGTTGCTGCTGATCTGTTTCCTGTTACTGCTGATCTGCTTCATGTTGCTGCTGATCTGCTTCCTGTTACTGCTGATCTGCTTCATGTTGCTGCTGATCTGTTTCCTGTTACTGCTGATCTGCTTCCTGTTACTGCTGATCTGCTTCATGTTACTGCTGATCTGCTTCATGTTGCTGCTGATCTGCTTCATGTTGCTGCTGATCTGCTTCCTGTTACTGCTGATCTGCTTCCTGTTACTGCTGATCTGCTTCATGTTACTGCTGATCTGCTTCATATTGCTGCTGATCTGTTTCCTGTTGCTGCTGATCTGTTTCCTGTTGCTGCTGATCTGTTTCATGTTGCTGCTGATCTGCTTCATGTTGCTGCTGATCTGTTTCATGTTGCTGCTGATCTGCTTCATGTTGCTGCTGATCTGTTTCCTGTTACTGCTGATCTGTTTCCTGTTACTGCTGATCTGTTTCATGTTACTGCTGATCTGTTTCATGTTGCTGTGTTCATTCATGTTCATCTGCCCACACAGTCATGTTCGTGCTGCTGTTCGACATGTTTTTATGCTACTAGTGCTTAGTGTGTTTTTACTTAACGTTTTTCTTAGTTGTGTTGTGTTTCTTAGTTGTGTTTTCCAGTGTAGGAGGTGGTGAAGAGACGACACAGGAGACAGGCTGCAGAACTTCACTTTTAATCAACTCCTACTAAACTGGCGGGAAGCACCCAACACCGCCTTATATATCCCATACAGCATCCGGTCCTCTGGACCTTTCACAATAAAACATCCTGTAATGCCTTCGGTCCACTGGGTGTGAGTAGAGCCCCCTAGTGGTCCACCACACACGCCCCCCCAGAACACCCAGTAAGGTCCATCACTAGTCCCGCATTTTAGGTTTGATCAAACGACCAGAACGGCTGAACCTGGGCCCTGCAGAACCAGTCTGATGAAGTGGAGGGCTACGAGGAGGGTCTGCAGAAGGTTCGGGCTCCAATGGGCGTTGAGAGTTTCCGGAGGAAGGACCGCCGTCCGTTAACAATGTGGATGGAGGTCTGCCTCTGCGAGGAGCTTGGGCCGTAACAACCTGATCATCTGACATAACATGAGCTGGTTTAAGCCTATCAATACAGACAGTCTCAGTACGACCCCCTAAATCCAAAAGGAAAGGAATCTTAGATCTTATTACTGTTTTTCTTTTGCATTGTATACATTTGTTGTATGTAACTGGGACCCTGTCTACACAACTTTGTTCTACCACGTGTACCACATGTGGTGTGTATGACAAACAAAGAACCATGAATCCTTAAATCCTTCAATGAATGGGTAAATGAGGCACAAATTGTGTTGTAAAATGCCATCCCCACATCATTGCATTCAGTTTTTATTCACTATTTGTTTAGTGTCCCAACTTTTTTGGAATCTGGTTTGTATTTTCCACTTTCATCTCAAGTATGAATCCAAATCCTGATCTCCATGGTGTAATAATTTTGATTTAAATTGATAATTTTTGTGTGTTTTTTTCTTCTCAATTACAAACCGGATTGCAAAAAAAGTTGGGACACTAAACAGATTGTGAATAAAAACTGAATGCAATGATGTGGAGATGGCAAATATCAATATTTTATTCGTAATAGAACATAGACAGATTAAAAGTTTAGTCTGAGTAATATTTTAAAGGAAAAGTATGTTGATTCAAAATTTCAGTGTCAACAAATCCCAAAAAAGTTGGGACAAGAAGCAATAAGTGGCTGGAAAAAGGAAATTGAGCATATAATGAACAGCTGGAAGACCAAATACACTAATTACGTCAATTGAGAACAAGATTGGGTATAAAAAGAGCTTCTCAGAGTGTCAGTGTCTCTCAGAAGCCAAGACTGTAGCCGTGTTTCCATCAAGGTTTCTAGGTGCGCATTTTGAAGTATCGCAGCAGAAAAGCTTAATGGAAACGGCAAAATGCGCAGTTACTTCCTGAAATTCGCCAAAAAGTTTATACGCTCGCTTGAGGTGGTTTTTGGGATCTTCGAAACCGAGCAGATGCGCAAAACGACAGATGGAAACACATTTGCCGACTCGTGCTGCCGAAGCGAACATTCACGTCACGTGACTGATCAGCTGTTTCCGCTCCGGACAACATGTAACATCGCTAAAACTAGTTGGCATGACAGAATAAATACAACTTGCCCGATAGCAACACGTACCTGAAATATTCTCTCCATTTTGACGAGATGTGTGGCCGGGTTCTGTTTTCAACCGCTACTTCCTGTTTACTGTAGACATGCGCAGTGCTGACGTCTGACGTAATGACGCTGACGTCTGACGTAATGACGCTGTGCGTGGCTTGGTAGATGCGCTTCAAGCCAGCAGATGGAAACACTTCTGCTTCGCATTAATTTGTATTTACATATTTGCGAGATTTCAAAAATTAGCTCAAAAATCGAAATGAAAATGGATGGAAACACAGCTTGTAAGAGGATAACCAATTTCACCATTGTTGCGCAGAAAGATAGTGCAGCAATACCAGAATGGTGTTACAGAGCGTAAAATAGCAAAGATGTTTAAGTTATCATCATCAACCGTGCATAACATCATCAAAAGATTCTGAGAATCTGGAACAATTGCTGTGCATAAGGGTCAAGGCTGTTAAAACTCTACTGGATGCTCGTGATCTCCGGGCCATTAAACATCACTGCACCTCAAACAGGAATGCCACTGTCAAGGAAATAACAGAATGGGCTCAGGAATACTTCCAGAAAGCATTGTCAGTGAACACAATCCACCGTGCCATCTGCCGTTGCCAGCTGAAACTGTTCTGTGGTCAGATGAGTCACGATTTGAAGTTTTTTATGGAACACTGTGACGCCATGTCATCTGGACCAGAGAGGACAAGGATAGCCCAAGTTGTTATCAATTTTCCGTTCAGAAGCCTGCATCACTGATGGTATGGGGTTGCATGAGCGCTTGTGGCATGGGCAGCTTGCATGTCTGGAAAGGCACCATTAATGCAGAGAACTATGTTCAGGTTCTAGAACAACATATGCTCCATCTAGACGTCATCTCTTTCAGGGAAGACCCTGCATTTTTCAACAAGATAATGCCAGACCACATTCTGCAGCAATCACAACATCATGGCTACGTAGGAGAAGGATCCGGTACTGAAATGTCCAGCCTGCAGTCCAGATCTTTCACCTATAGAGAACATTTGGTGCATCATAAAGAGGAAGGTGCGACAAAGAAGGCCCAAGACGATTGAACAGTTAGAGGCCTGTATTAGACATGAATGGGAGAGCATTCCTATTTCTAAACTTGAGAAACTGGTCTCCTCTGTCCCCAGACGTCTGTTGAGTGTTGTAAGAAGAAGGGGGGGGGGGGGTCCACACAGTGTAGGGATGCACGATATAACAGTACACGGTAGAATCGATAGAAATTTTGCCTACGATAGAGATCTGTCCTCTACCGGCTAACCGCAAAATCAGAGTAGTCCGATTTAATCTTTACTTTTTTAGTTCAAAGGGGACCACATATTCAAAATTCACTTTTTAATGTTTTTTTACTCAACTTTGGGTATTTACTTCATAAAAAAACAGTCCTAAGGCCAAAAAATGCACCCAGTGGTTTATTTACTCTAAGTAGATTTATTTATCTTTGATAAATACAGTTCGTTTTCCACTTCCTGCGGTTTGTGACGTCACAAACCGCAGCCAACCACCACAACCTGAGTCCAGCCCCTCACCTAGCAACCCCTGGTTAGGCTCAACCCACTTCTGTATTAAACACATGACTGTTGTTTTTCATGATTTCATCTCATCTTTTGTTTATATGTTCTTAATTTCATGTGTACAGCACTTTGTTGCAGCTGTGTTTTTTTTAAATGGCTTTATAAATAAAGTATAATTGTTATTTTTATGTTTTAGTTCAATTTTTAGTGTATTTGCGATCGCTCCCAACGCGCAGCCGGTAAAAATTAAACGAGCAGACCCCCGGCGTAGGGACCGGCGGCAACGGGACCCTCTTCTGGCGGATGGAGCGGAGCTTCAACTGTACAGCCTCGCTGCAGCCTCGCAGCAGCGAGGACCTTCTCCTTACGGATTAATTTACGGGAGACACTTGGTGAACTTTGTGTTGTCTTGACTGGAACAGCGATAACTCCCAAAATCGCCGCGTGCAACGAGCGGAGCTGGCGAACACCGGAAGAGGAACAAGCTAACATTAGCATCGGATTCGGGTGGTCTAATGCTAAAAGGAGCAGCAAATTGCGGCGCGCTCAGACGGGTTTCGGTAAGTTATCTTAAGCTAGCACTAACAGTAAGTCAAATGAGTAATAAAAAAAGAGCTAATTTTAAAACAACAACACATTACAGATACTGGCTGTTACAGAGGGCGTAAACAGATCGTTGAAGGGCGTGGACTTCAGAACTCAGTATCAGAAACCGGTCGTTCAAAACGAAAGTTAAAAATGGCAGAATTAAAAAGGGTATAATTAATTATCTAAGAATTATTTTGTGTATTAAAATGAATTAATATTGTCAAGATAGCACACAGACATAACATAAAAAATTTAAAGACCTATATGTGGTCCCCTTTAAAACTGTGCATAAGTGGTGTTGAAGTGTACAATTAGAGTTGTCAGAGTTAATCGTTACTTTTTTTGTGTTGAAAACTGTGCGTAAGTGGTGTTAAAAGTCTTTTCTTCGAGTGCTAAGTAGCGAAGCTAAGCTAACTACGTCCGGCTTGCCGTAGTGTTGGCGTATTCGGACGCATGCGCAAAACGCTGCGTTCCAGCGAAAGTTTTTTTTTTTTTTGTAGAAAGTTAAAGTAAGCATTGGTCAGCTTTAGAGAAACCTGTCCTCTGATCTGTGAACAGAACGCTGTGGTGTGTGATTTTACTGCGAGACCCTCTGGTCAAAGCCACAGAGGAAACTGGTTGCCTTGTCAGCTCTCCTTATATGGAACCGAATGTGTCGCCGCCGATGCTTTTTCCACACGTTTTCCCAAGCTATTTTTAGATTACCGTAACTCTGCAACAGTTTGTGCTATAAGAAAAATTCAAACGGTGTTTGAAAGAAAAAAAAAGTGCACTTTTTGGTTGTTTTTGGTGGTATTACGGTAATCACCCTCCCCCAGCTGCAAGAGGCCCGGGAAAGCGAGTCTTTTGTCTTCAGCACGAACAGAGTGCTGCGTGAGCAGGAAAACATGAGCAGCAGAGCGGAGATTCAGCAAAAACTATGTCAAACAAATGTATTTCAAGAAATAAAAAGACAATAAGGAGATTCCTGGATGATTTGAATTTGGAGAAGGAGTTCCTTTTTGTTCTTCTGAAGAAAAAGCTGAAAAAACATTTGATCTAACAATTAATAACTTTTTGAATTTTATTTCTGAATGAATGAGGGCTGTTAATTCGTGGATAGTAGTTTTATACTGGGTACACATAATAGGATATAGTTTTATTTTTATTTTTTATATTTTATTTTGTTTTTGGAATAGTATATCAAGTCTATAAGATATAACGAACCAAATTAAGGACCATGGGAGACCGGGCATTCTGTGTGGCTGCCCCCCGCCTATGGAACTCCCTCCCTGACTGCCTGAGAGCTCCACAGTCACTGGTTGACTTTAAAAGCGGTTTAAAGACTTTTCTTTTTAAGCAAGCCTATTCTGCCTCCGCATGATTTTATCTTTGATCTTGGTTGATAGTATTATTGATTTTACTTGATTTTATCACTTGTTTTATTTTATTTTTATTTTATTTTTTAAGCAGGCCTATTCTGCCTCCACATGATTCTGTCTTTAATCTTAGTTGATACCATTATTGATTTTATTTGATTTTATCACTTGTTTTATTGTTGTAGCACTTTGAGATTTTTATTAATGAAAAGTGCGGTATAAATTGAATTTATTATTATTATTACTATTAATATTCATCAGTTTGTACTTTGTTTGTGTAGAAGATAATAAAGAGAAATGTAGGGAAGGGAAATTCGCCTGTAAATAATTTGAATTGTTAGTCTGTTTCTTATTTGTAAAAATAAGTGAGAATAAAAAAACATTGTAAATATGTTCTATAGTGTTGAAATTGTTAATTTGTGATGCAAAATCTGTACTTCATGTTCAAATGCAGTGTTTTATTTACATAAAATCTCTCAAATCTAATTTTGCTTTTTGTTTTTTCTTGATGTTAAACAGTTTTAATAGTTGTTTTGTAACAAGTATAATGTAAAATAATGCCAGATATTGAAAGTTCTAAATATTCTGAACAAATGTGCTGAAGCACTTGGCCATAGGACATTTTCTTCATATTTTCTAGTGAAAAACAAGTAAAAAATGCCAGGCGGAAATTTGAGGCTTAGGTTTAAAAGGGTTGAAGGAGACGCCCTCTAGAGCAGACCTGCTCATTAGTCAAAGTCAAAGTCAACTTTATTGTCAGAACTACAATATGTACAGGACATACACAGGATTGAAATTGCGTTTCTCTCAGTCCCTCGGTGCAACAGTAACCATTTAAACACTAAAACACTAAAACATTTAATAAACATAAGCATAAAATAGTAAAAGTGTAACACTGTCCTGAGTTTTTGCATAGTAGTATAAAAGTATGAAAATTTACACCAACACTAAAACACTAAACATTTAATGAACATAAGCATAAAATGAAATAATAAAAGTGTAATACTGTCCTGAGTTTTTGCATAGTAGTATAAAAAGTATAAAAAGTATATCTATAAAATAAACTGAAGGTTCTAGCATTGACATTTGCAAAGAGTGGCAAAGCAGCATATGAGTTAATGTACACAGTATATGTATGAGGTAGTTGATGTTGGTATAGAGGCAAAGTGGCATATGCAGTAAGGCACATTGGGCATCCTTAAATAAGGCTAGTCAGAGAATACTGTATATGTATCAGCAGTAGTGTAGATATAAAAGTAGTGTAAATGTAAACAGTAGTAATAAATGTAAACAGTAGTAATAAATGTAAACAGTATTAATAAATGTAAACAGTGAATGTAAACAGTAGTATGACTATAGGCAGTAATGTAATACAAACATTAGTGCAAATATGAGAAGTAGTGCAAACTGAATGAGCACATGACCGAGAGTTTAGTGAATAACCCGTTTGATGACACAGAGTCCAGTGTTAAAATCTTTGTGTTGTGTGGTAATGTGTGAGAAAGTTTTTTGTGTTAAGGCAGTTCAAATGGGAGGGGAGGCAGAGCAGGCAGAGTGTTTAGCATTCTGACTGCCTGATGAACAGAGCTGTCTCTCAGTCTGCTGGTTCGAGCCTGGAGACTCCTCAGTCTCCTCCCTGATGGCAGCAGTCTGAAGCAGCTGTGTAGTGGGTGTGTGGGATCACCTGCCATGCAGTGGGCTTTCCGAGTGAGGCGTTTGCTGTGTAAGTCCTGCAGTGAGGGGAAGGAGGTGCCGACGATCTTCTCAGCTGCTCTCACGATGCGCTGGAGGCTCTTGCGGCATGATGCAGTACATGCACCAAACCACACCGTGATGCAGCTGGTCAGGACACTTTCTATGGCACCTCTGTAGAAGGTGCACATGATGGGGTTGAAGCTCCAGCCCTTTTCAGCTTGCGGAGAAAGTAGAGACGCTGGTGAGCCTTCTTGGCCAGTGATGCAGTGTTCCTGCTCCAGGACAGGTCCTTTGAGACGTGCACTCCCAGGAACTTGGTGCTGTCCACTCTCTCCACTGCGGTGCTGTTGATGGTCAGAGGGGCATGTTGTGCATCCCTCTTCCTGAAGTCCACAACAATCTCCTTTGTCTTCTCCACGTTGAGAGTGAGATTGTTGTGTCCGCACCAATGAAAAACAAGTAAAAAATGCCAGGCGGAAATTTGAGGCTTAGGTTTAAAAGGGTTGAAGGAGACGCCCTCTAGAGCAGACCTGCTCATTAGTCAAAGTCCTCATTAGTCAAAGTCCTCAGTAGTATGACTGTAGAAGATAATACTTGATTTTGCCTGTGGTTAACACAAACTCCTTTTTTTATCCAATAAAAGACAAACGTAAAATAACTTGAACCAGGTGGGAAGCAAACCCGCTTCCCCGAGTCAAGATAAAATTTAGAGTTGAAGGCGGACGCGCTAACCACTCAGCCACGGACTCATATTGGGTTTTTTAGGAGTCTACTTTTACTATAAAGGATTCGCCCCACGTAACATCCAGGCTACGCGCAGGAGTTAGAGAATATTAGTTATATTTTAAAATCCTGGCTACGGGCAAGAGTTAGAGAATATTAGTTATATTTTAATGAAATTCAGCTCGCTCTGAAAGGCGGAAATGCTCTGTATGGGTGCGCGCTTCGTGTTATTTACGTTCTAACATAAGCTGATTTGTAATCAGTTATTAACAAAAATTAAACTCAGAAAAACTAATTCAGCTAACAATTTTTTTAGGGGTTTCTGTAGTTAAATTTTAATGAAATTTAGCTCGCGCTGAGGTTGTTGTTAGAACGAGTCCCACCCCTGCTGCAAACATTGAATCAAATGTGAGCAGTACATGACGTCAAACTGGGCCCGGGAGCCCGGCCCGATCAGAACCACGTCTTGGCGGGTTCCAAAACGAGGGCGGACCCCGGGCGGAAAAGGAAAATGCGAACATGACAAACCCGGGTTAGAAGGCGGGGCGGGCCGGGACGGGCCGTTGAGGGCTGTGCAGTGCGAAAATGGCTATAGAGTGACCTCTTCCTGTTCTAGTTTCCCCTTTAACAACACAAATCTGCCTTCTTTATCTTTATGTTCTGCAATAAAATCAAACCTTATATTCTTTGATATAAGAATAGCTACCCCTCTTTTTCCCAGATCTGTGAGAATAATAATATGTTTTTCCATAACCCATTTTTTTTTTATTTTCTCATGCTCTTCATTCGACAAACGTGTTTCCTGCAAGAAACCAATGCCAACCTGCTCTCGTTTAAACTTTGAAATAATCTTGCTTCTTTTAATGGGATTTTTTATACATTCAGAGTCTGTATATTATAAAACTGCATATCCCCTAAGTACAAACATGTTTTTTTCTACCTACGTGACAACACTCCTAACCCTCAGAACACACAAAGAACAGAAACACAAAAACAGAACTTGTCATAACAATGAACAAGTCTTCCAAATAAGAGGATCCGTTATTCCTCTTCATGTAGGGGGGGACTGCCACTAGGTGGGACCCCTGCCTAGTTGCCTACTTAAAGAAAGGAAACGGAAAAAGTTATTTAAGGGCCAGTTTACACGGCGCGTATTTTGAGTGTAACCGCTACTTTCTCTTTGCGACTTTGCTTATCGCCTACACGACGCTGCTGGCCCCCCTCGATGACACCGATACTTTTCTGACCCTGCTCTCAAGGTGGAAGTTTTTCGCTGACCCCCCGTTGATAATGTAAACATCTCCCGTGGAGCTTTTGTTTGAACACATGCACGCAGCACGCACGCGCAGACAGCCGGCATTTTAACAATGGCGGTGGACTGGACAGTGGACACACGCACCACTTTCTGAACTATAGCTGATGGAATATATTTTGATTCTCATATTTAATTATTCTACACCTTACCTGCATCTGTGTTGGAAGAGAGCCAGCTGCCTGGATCCAGTTGTCTGTTAACGAGGCAGTCGGACATTTCACGTGTCACGCTGCACTATAACATACTAAATGTGCTATATATTAACAGTTTAACAATAATAAACAGTATTTATGTTAGCGTGGGAGATATTTACATTTATCTGAGCTAAATGAAGCTATCTGGACTCGTTACGTCATGCCTAACATGCTGCTGAAAATGAAGACACCAGGTTGATTTTTAATTTATTTATTTATTCAACACCACAAACTCATGTCACAAACACTGAGAATTAAATTGAACACTTTTAAAAACACGTTAACCGAACTTTAATGAACTGGACTCTGTTGTTTTCATCCCACTGGACCCACATCCGAACCGCCGGTCCGCTTCGTGGAACAGCTTCGACCTCGCAGGAAAAAAATAAAAATAAAACCTCAGTTGGTTGTTCTGTGATCGAACTAAACACAAGGAAAGATTATTAAGAACATGGTTTACCTTGTAGCGCTGCTAAATCAGCTGATTCTCACGGACTACAGTCAGACATGTTGACTCGGTTCGGGTCCAGTCAGCAGCTGGTGCGCAGATGAAGCGGTCCCACTTGGTGTCAGATCTGTTGACTCTTATCCAAATTCCAGCTTTAACTTGTTAACTTGTTGACAACAACTTGTAGTAGCTGAACTTTTAGCCAGAGAGGAAAACAGGCTGCCTCGTGTGCTTTGTTTACCTCAGGCAGCAGTGGCACGCATGCGCAGTAGTGAAGGTTCCAAAAATCACAGCGCCATCTAATGGCCCAGCATGGTAACTACAGTAAATTCATGAGTACGGGGGGTGGAGGGGGAGAGAGTCGTATCCACAGAATTCGCCCATGTCAACGCAAAACTTTCAACCTAATTAACATACCCAAAAGTTGCGTTTCCCCCACACAGTGTCCGTGTAAACAGGGCCTAAGAGTCACCTGCATCGGCTGTTCATCTCTCACGTTATGAAGGGGGGTCACAGTACTCACCATACTCCTGTGCAGAGACAGCTACCTCTTAACGTTCTGAATGGTACTGATGAGATGGCCTGAAGTTTTTTTTTTCTTTTTTTTTCCCGTTTTTTGTTTGTTTTTTCTTTTCTTTGTGAGGTGGCCAAATGTTTCTTCAGTATAAGTGAGGGAGATTATTCATCCGTAGCTACATCCTCGCTGCCTGGTCGTTGGAACACCTTTAGCTTTTCCCGTGCGCTCTCTTGCATGCCAGGCGCGCACACGCCAGGCGCGCAAAGCGCCGGATATTGTTTATCGTCTCTGCTGTGATGATTATGGATTTGTTTGCAGCCAAGGGCCCCACTGTGAATCCACGTCTTCTCAGGTCCCGCGCAGCCTCCTCCGCGCTGTTGTATATGACCATGCCGGAGTCAAAGTGCACGCGCATTTTGGCCAGTGGGGTTTGAAACCGGAAAGCATTCTCTTTGAGCACTTTTTTACCGGAGCATACTCTCTCCTCTTCAGCTGTATGTTTTCAGCATAGTCGTGGTCAAAGAATATGCGTTTTTCTTGTATATATATCGGCTTCTTCCACGCCGCGTGGAGGATCTTCTTTTTAACGGTAAATGTCAGGAAACATACCACCGTAGACCGAGGTGAGACCCCGCTGGAGGCTGCACACCCAGAATTCTGTGGGCTCTCTCTATCCCCAGATTCTTCTCACTGCCCAAGTCCAAAATGTCACCGAGTTCAGTTTTAAACATGTTTTCCACATACCTCTGCATTGAAGTACCTTCCGCATTTTCAGGGATGCCATATATCAGCAAATTATTCTGGTGTGAGCGTCTTTCCAAATCCGTGATCTTCTCCTGAAGTAATTTCTGTTCATTTAGCAGCTGGACGATAGCATCTCTCGCTCCAATATCCCATCTCTCTTTTTTGTCATGCTCTTCTCCACTTCTCCGAGGTGCTCAGTCATCTCCTCAGTCTTGTTGATAGCAGCGCTAACCTGTTGATTCATTTCGTTTGTCAACTCGCTCAACAGGACTTTAATTTCCTCTTTTAAGCTTGTTCTCACTTGCGCCAACTCCTCCTTGATTTCTGATTTGAGGTCCTGCATGCCTTCCGCCATTACTTCACCCACCACCTTTCTCAGCAAGCTAGTTGTAGCATGCAAGGCCTCATCCGCCATCTTCTCTCCTTCCTCAACCAGGTGTGTTCCGCAAGTTTTGCTTTCATGTCGCGTTTTTAAGTTCCGAGACAGGACTCGTCCCTTCTTATTTTCATCCCCACTCATTATTCTTAGGAGAAAATAACTTTTACCGCGTTAACACGTTGAATTAGGGGGGCTCTTATATCTAGCGATGCAGGACCACTTTTCTATGCTGCCATACTAGCCGCCATGACACCAGAAGTCCGCAGTTTAAACTTTTGATCTGTGATTTGTGTTCTATTCTGAATAAAATATTAGCTGTTGGAACCTCCACATCATTGCATTCAGTTTTTATTCACAATTTGTTTAGTGTCCCAACTTTTTTGGAATCCGGTTTATATCTCATCAAGACACTCAAAGCTCTTTACAACAACCTGTGCCTCATTTACCCATTCAAACAGCACTCTACTAGATCTCTACAAAGAATAATTAGAGTGTTATCACATTCATACACTAATGGGACACACATCAGAGGTGATGAGGAGATTCAGGAACACTTCAGCATGTGACTGCTGGTGGAATCGAACCTCCAACTCTCCCACTGGAGGAGGACTCCTCAACCACAGCTGCCCCCAGCTGAAGAGGATGATTATTTAATATATGTAAATAGATGTCTAAAATATACATTATTTAATAGCCTATATGCAAATAGTTTGTTTTTTGGCATTTATTTTGTACAGTTACAGTGTTAATAAATATGCCTGTGTGACAATTGGGACAAAACTTTGACTAAAATATATTTTTGTTATTACTCTATGGAAAGAAAAAATATCGAAATATATATCGCAATTTTGTTAAAAAATATTGAGATTAATTTTGGTCCATATCGCCCAGCCCTAGCATGAAACCAAACTGCTGCTCACAGATAGTCACCTCTTGTCTAAGTCTTGCTTCCACAACTCTCTCCCAGATCTTCATCATGTGCTCATCAGCTTAATTCCTCTAAAGTTACTACAACTCTGTACATCACCGTTGTTCTTAAAAATGGGCACCAGCACACTTCTTCTCCATTCCTCAGGCATTTTCTCACCCTCAAATATGCCATTGAATATTTGAGTCAAAAACCTCACTGCCATCTCTCCAAGACATTTCCAAATCTCCACTGGTATGTCATCAGGTCCTACTGTCTTCCCCTTCTTCATTCTTTTAAGAGCTTTCCGGACATCACCCTCACTAATCTTTCCCACTTCCTGGTCCACAGTTTCTATGACCTCTACTCTTCTTTCTCTTTCATTCTCTTCATTCATTAGTTCCTCAAAGTACTCCTTTCCTCTTCCTGTCGCACTCTCCTCACTTGTTAGAACATTACCATTCCTATCTTATATAAGCCTAACCTGTTGCACATCCTTTTCAACCTGATCCCTCTGTCTTGCCAATCAGAACAAGCCCTTCTCGCCCTCTTTAGTGTCCAATCTCCCATACAACTCATCGTACACCCTCTGCTTTGCCTTAGCTACTTCCCTCTTTGCTCTATGTCCGATCTCCTTTTATTCCTGTCTCCTCTCTTCAGTCCTCTCACTGATATATTTATTCTGGGCTAACCTCTCTTTGAATGGTGTCCTGCACTTCACTATTCCACCACCAGGATTCCTTATCATCCATACTCTTTCCAGATGACACACCAAGTACCGGAAAAAGGTAGAGTGCCCTCTCCAGGTCGGGGAGGAGGTCCTGCCCCAAGTGGAGGAGTTTAAGTATCTTGGGGTCTTGTTCACGAATGAGGGAAAACTGGAGCGTGAGATCGATAGGCGGATAGGTGCAGCATCCGCAGTGAAGCGGGCGCTATACCGGTCTGTCGTGGTGAAGAGAGAGCTGAGTCGAAAGGCAAAGCTCTCAATTTACCGATCGATCTACATTCCCACCCTCATCTATGGTCATGAGCTTTGGGTTGTGACCGAAAGAACGAGATTTGAACTGCCTTAACACTAAAACTTTCTCACACATTATCACTCAACACAAAGTTTTTCACTAAACTCTCGGTCATGTGCTCATACAGTTTGCACTAATTCTCATACTTGCACTAATGTCTGTATTACATCACTGCCTATAATCATAATACTGTTTACATTCTCTGTTTACATTTATTAATACTGTTTACTTTTATTACTACTGCTTACATGTAATTACTACTGTTTACATTTATTTACACTACTCTAATATCTACACCACTGCTGGTACATATACAGTGTGCTCTGAACGGTCTTATTTAGGGATGCCCAATGTGCCTTACTGCATATGCCACTTTTTGCCTCTATAACAACATCAACTACTACCTCATACATATACTGTGTACATTGACTCATACGCTGCTTTGCCACTTTGCAAATGTCAATGCTAGAAACCTTTAGTTTATTTTAGTTATACTTTTTATACTCTTTTTTTTGTGCTAGTATGCAAAAACTCAGGACAGTATTATGTTCATTAAATGTTTAATGTTTTAGTTTTAGAGTTGGTGTGGATTTTCATGCTCTTGCACCGCTATGCAAAAAAAAAAAAAAACTCAGGACAGTGTTAGTTTTACTATTTTATGCTTATGTCTATTATTATATGTTTCAGTGTTTCAATGTTTAGATGTTTACTGTTGCACCGAGGGACTGAGAGAAACGCAATTTCGGTCCTGTGTATGTCCTGTACAGTACATATTGCAGATCTGACAATAAAGTTGACTTTGACTTTTGACTTTGAATCTCGGATACAAGCGGCTGAAATGAGTTTTCTCCGCAGGGTGTCTGGACTCTCCCTTAGAGATAGGGTGAGAAGCTCAGTCATCCGGGAGGGACTCGGAGTAGAGCCGCTGCTTCTCCACATCGAGAGGAGCCAGTTGAGGTGGCTCGGGCATCTGGTTAGGATGCCTCCTGGACGCCTCCCTGGTGAGGTGTTCCGGGCATGTCCCACCGGGAGGAGACCCAGAGGAAGACCCAGGACACGCTGGAGGGACTATGTTTCTCGGCTGGCCTGGGAACGCCTTGGGATTCCCCCAGAGGAGCTGCTCCAAGTGGCTGGGGAGAGGGAAGTCTGGGCCTCCCTACTTAGGCTGCTACCCCCGCGACCCGACCCCGGATAAGCGGAAGAAAATGGATGGATGGATGGATGGACACCAAGTACCTTCCTACCTGTCTCTCTAATTACTGTTGCTGTAGTAGCCCAGTCACTTGGAAGCTCTTTCTTACCACCCAGAGCCTTTAACAGCTCCTCTCTGAATTTCTCACAACATTCTTCTTCTTCAGCTTCCACCATTTGGTCTTCTTCTCTGGTTTTACTCTTTTTCTCTTCTTCACAACAACAGTCATTCTACACACAACCATCAGATGCTGTCTGACCACGCTCTCCCCTGCCACAACCTTACAGTCTCCAACCTCCCTCAGGTTTCCTCTTCTACACAGAATGTAGTCGACCTGCGTACTCCTTCCTCCACACTTATAAGTCACTCTATGTTCCTCCCGCTTTTGGAAATAGGTGTTGACTACAGTCATTTCCATTCTCTTGGCAAAATCCACCACCATCTGTCCTTCCTGGTTTCTTTGCTTGACATCAAACCTACCCATCGCTTCCTCATCCTCTTTTTCCTTCACCAACATGTCCATTCAGGTCTGCTCCAATCACCACTCTTTCCTCCCTTGGAATACTCTCTATTACTTCATCCAGATCTTTCCAAAATGTATCTTTCTCCTCCCCATCACATCCAACCTGTGGAGCATAACCACTGACTATAGCCGTGTTTCCATCAAGGTTTCTAGGTGCGCATTTTGAAGTATCGCAGCAGAAAAGCTTAATGGAAACGGCAAAATACGAAGTTACTTCCTGAAATTCGCCAAAAAGTTTATACGCTCGCTTGAGGTGGTTTTTGGGAGCTGCGAAACCGAGCAGCTGCGCAAAACGACAGATGGAAACACATTTGCCGACTCGTGCTGCCGTAGCGCACATTCACGTCACGTGACTGATCAGCTGTTTCCGCTCCGAACAGCATGTAACTCGCTAAAACTAGTTGGCATGACAGAATAAATACAACTCGCCCGATAGCAACACGTACCTGAAATATTCTCTCCATTTTGACGAGATGTGTGGCCGGGTTCTGTTGTCAACCGCTACTTCCTGTTTACTCTCTGGTTTACTGTAGAC
>JBBPBX010078759.1:0-13167 GCA_038048925.1 Garcialebias charrua
AAACGTTTCGCGCGGTGCCCACCTAATTCCGTCCCGTCGTCGTTGCGTGATCACATGGCAGAGTCTCTCCTGATTGGTCCTGATTGTTTGCTGCTGAGCAGCGAGCTGAATCTAGCTGTGGAAGCACGGAATGCCGTGCTTCCACAGCTGTGCTGCCGAGCAGCACAGTCGCTGCTCGGATGCGACGCGGGAGTAGGAAACAGCTGCTGCTCACTTTCGCGCTGCTTGTATGCTGTAGATGCGCCGCGACACGACCCGCTGCTCCAAGATTCGCGTCCCCATAGACTTCAATGTAAAGTGGCTGCTTCGGCTGCGCGAGATGCGTGCGGTGGGGATCCAGCATGTGCTCACACCAAAAACGTTTTGACCTCCGAAAACGCTCCTCACGCACGGAAGTGGACGCGCTGCCCAGTGTTGTCCAAACTGTAGTGTTGCGGCGGCTTCGTTGCTGTGGCGACGGGGTGTGGGAGGAGCTTACCGGTATACAGAGTCCTGCGCACAGAGTCACTGCACTCCGCCAGGCGAGGAGCCTTTTATTTCCGTCTCTGTCGAGCAGACTTGACTGGTCGTGAAGGAATTGTCGCGAACACACAGCTACAATGAGTTTCTCTTCCATAGTCCACGAGCTCGCGAGTCTTTTCTTTTTTTTTCCGACAAACAATACGTCACATAGTGCGCGCGCACCCTCGTTTCCGCGTCACATAGGGACTCTCCCACTGCCCCCTCTCTTCTGCCCCCCGACTCTCCCTGATTGGTTGACACACCAACCAATCAGGTGGAGTTGAGCGGCGTTTGAACCGCGAAAACTTCAGCTCAGCTGAAGCGGAACTTGGAAGCCGACGCCGGTTCACGTGCACGAAAAAACGCTCATCAGAACGCGCAACACGCACGCGACCTGACGCCAGGAGGTGCCTAGGTGCGTCCACCATTGACTTTACATGGAAGCTGGAAGCTTGGAGGTAAAAACGCTGTTTGGTGTGTGACCACTCCATAAGAGCTGGTGACATATATTCAGTAACAGCCATATGGTATGCACAGCACTTTAACTTATATTAAATAATAATAATAATAATAATAATAATAATAATGAATTCAATTTATAATGCACTTTTCATTAATAAAAATCTCAAAGTGCTACAAAGTGTAACAAAGCAAAGATCAAAATAAAACAAGTGATAAAATCAAATAAAATCAATAATAATATCGACTAAGATCAAAGATAAAATCATGTGGATGCAGATTAGGCTTGCTTAAAAAATAAATAAAATAAAACAAGTGATAAAATCAAGTAAAATCAATAATGATATCAGCTAAGATCAAAGATAAAATCATGTGGAGGCAGAATAGGCTTGCTTAAAAAGAAAAGTCTTTATGCTGCTTTTAAAGTCAACCAGTGACTGTGGAGCTCTCAGGTCGTCAGGGAGGGAGTTCCACAGGCGGGGGGCAGCCACACAGAATGCTCGGTCTCCCATGGTCCTCAATTTGGTCCGAGGAATATGAAGGAAATTACTGTTCTGTGATCGTAGAGACCGGGTGGATGAATATGGTGCAAGAATGTCCTTTAGATAGTCAGGTGAAGTTCCGTGCAAGCATTGATGGGTAATGAGAGCAGTTTTGTACTGAATTCTGTAGGTGACAGGAAGCCAATGGAGGTTATGGAGAATGGGTGTAATATGTTCAAATTTACGAACTCTCAACAGAATCCTTGCTGCACTGTTTTGAATGTACCGTATTTTCCGGATTATTGGTCGCACCGGAATATAGGTCGCAGTGTCCAATTATTGCCAAAAAATTGGAAAAATTCATAAATAGGTCGCACCGGAATATAGGTCGCACCTACGTCACCGCCGACGTAACGCGCCATCCACTGCTGACGCGCCGCGTGACCGCTGAGTCAACCCGGCAATATGGACCGAGTGTTTATCTCTGCTGCTAATGTCTGCCAGAAGCTAAACACGAGACGAGTCCGCCTCTCAGAAAACACGAATAAAAAAATCGAATTTTATGTCAAATGTTTTTTCCAGGACATAGTTAAGTACATTAGAGCCTTATAATTACTCTGTAAGCAGAAATAAATATACTTATACTATATACCTATTGGTTTCGAAGCAATTTATAACATAAAGAGAAGCTAACAGAAGCTAACACGAGACGAGTCCGCCTCTCAGAAAACACGAATAAAAAATCGAATTTTATGTCAAATGTTTTCTATAGACCATCGTTACGTACATTAATGTCTTATAATTTAAACTCTGTAAGCAGAAAAAATATACACCGAGTGGTTTAGAAGTTTTTGATAAGCAAACTGAAGTAAACTGAAATAAAAAAATGAAAAGACACGGGAAGTCCGCCTCTCAGAATACGAATAAAAAATCGAATTTTATGTCAAATGTTTTCTATAGACCATCGTTACGTACATTAATGTCTTATAATTTAAACTCTGTAAGCAGAAAAAATATACACCGAGTGGTTTAGAAGTTTTTGATAAGCAAACTGAAGTAAACTGAAATAAAAAAATGAAAAGACACGGGAAGTCCGCCTCTCAGAATACGAATAAAAAATCGAATTTTATGTCAAATGTTTTCTATAGACCATCGTTACGTACATTAATGTCTTATAATTTAAACTCTGTAAGCAGAAAAAATATACACCGAGTGGTTTAGAAGTTTTTGATAAGCAAACTGAAGTAAACTGAAATAAAAAAATGAAAAGACACGGGAAGTCCGCCTCTCAGAATACGAATAAAAAATCGAATTTTATGTCAAATGTTTTCTATAGACCATCGTTACGTACATTAATGTCTTATAATTTAAACTCTGTAAGCAGAAAAAATATACACCGAGTGGTTTTGAAGCTATTTCTAACATACCGGTAAACAGAATAACAGCCACGAGCTAACAAAAAGCTAAGCTAAAAGATCGTTTTTTTTTTTAATCTCAAACATCTAATAAAGCTACCGGTACTCACTTGTAAACGTCCACACTGTGATTCCATTCTGTAAGTTTCAGAAAAATCCGCTGAGTGGTTCTTGACTTATCTTGCAAAAAACCCAGCTAAGAAACACAGAGCTAACAGCTACATCCAGGTCAGCACGCCCACAGAGTGTCCGAGCACAGGAGCTTATTTTTGCACACATGCAGCTGGAAACGGTCTTCTTCTTCTTCTTGGGTCGGTGTACTCCACTGGAAGTGGTACTGCACAGCGCCCCTAGTGGCCAAAAGTGGTACTGCACAATTTTTTTGCAAAAGTGAAAAAGGTTGATATCTGAGTCAAAAATTGGTCTAAAAATATGGAAAAAAATCCATAAATAGGTCGCATCGGATTATAGGTCACAGGCCTTGAAAAAACCATAAAAAGGTGCGACCTATAATCCGAAATTTACGGTATTGAAGTTTCTGAAGGTTTTTGCCAGGGATACCAATAAACAGGGAGTTGCAGTAGTCGAGCCTGGAGGAAACAAAGGCATGGACGAGTTTCTCAGCATCAGGAAAAGTCAGAGATGGGCGAAGTCTGGAGATGTTTCGAAGATGGAAGAAGCAGGTTTTAAACAGATGCTTAATGTGATTTTCAAATGTAAGATGAGAGTCCATTTTTATTCCAAGATTTGTAACAGAGGTGGAGAGGGGGATGTCTTGACCAGAGAAGGAGATTGTTGTTAAAGTTGATGTTTGTATCTGGTGAGGGGTGCCAATCAATATGGCCTCAGTCTTCGAGCAGTTTAATTGAAGAAAGTTCTGATTCATCCATGCCTTTATTTCCTCCAGGCAGGCAGAGAGAACAGTGAGTGAAGACGGAGATAGGGATGATGATAGCGAGTTGTAATTTAGAAGCTTGTTTTCTTAAAATAGTGAACAACCACTGGTCAAAATGCCTGAACATTGTGCCGCAGATACGAGAGGAGGTGATTGTGTGCGCTGATGGAAAATGGGGAAATCCTTCAGGCTTTTTGCGAATGTCCAGCAGGGTGAGTCGTTGTGTGTCGTTGTCAACAACCTTTATATCCAAGCGTCAGAAATAAATGTTTTAAATTTCTCACGCCAATACTTCTGATATTTAGACTGATTTGGTTATTGTTACAGGTTTAACATCTTCTGTTAGCTGCTATAACTAGTGCCATGTCTTCATAAGAGCTGTCAGTATTAGCACAGTATGTAAACAAAAACATGACGTTTGAGTCAGTCACACAAAAGTTTTAAATTTCTCACACCAATACTTCTGATATTTAGACTGATTTGATTATTGTTACAGGTTTAACATCTTCTGTTAGCTGCTATAACTAGCGCCATGTCTTCATAAGAGCTGTCAGTATAAGCACAGTATGTAAACAAAAACATGACATTTGAGTCAGTCACACAAATGTTCGTAGCGTCCTTATTTCTTATTTGATTTCTGTAAACTATGTCTTAAATACAACCTGAGACAATTGGTGATGTTGTGATGTGAAAAATAATAACTATCCCAAGAGATACATTTATTAGCTTTCCTGGGAAAATTTAATTATGTTTGATAACGTATTTACTATTGCACTTTTGACACGCTGTTTATACAGCTTACACTTTATTAGACGTAAAATGTGTGAAAATCTTAAATATATTACAAACAATATATTTTGCATGTGAATTCCATAATGACACACACAATATGGTTGTATATTGTGTTTGTGATTGTTTTTGCAGACAAGGAGGTGGCTGCAACCATGTTGGAAATACATTCTAAACCAACCTGCACCCAGTTGCCTTGTACATGGAAGGGACCAGCCCAAAAACGAACTGCACCTGCTACTTGGATGAGCTGCAAGTTTTAAAGTGAGTTTAATCAGTGTTCCTGAAGAAATTTCATATTATGCTTATAACACAAATACCCAGAAAGGTGACTTTCAGTCAAACTTCACCAACAACTGGAATAATACAATATCACTTATTTTGTCTTATTCCAGTCAAAAAACTATTCAACATTGTACAATTGTAGTTTATTGTATTGTGTTAATTATTGTTGTTTTCTAGTGGCACTAGATAAGAAATAAATGCAATGACATATGTACGGTTTTAAATGTTTTCTACAATTGTAAGATCTGGAATAGTTTTTGGACATTAAAAAAAACTTCTGCAAACAGATTTGCTAATATGTGTTTGATATCAACCACATTTTTCATGTTGGTGTCATTTAAGGCATGACATTGGTGTCGAGAAGTTTTCCAGGAGAACGCAGAACAGCCTGCGTTTTGGCCCACAACATCCTGATGAGCCCATCACTGCTGGTCTTCATAAGGACATTTTCAGCGTGGAGCCATTGTTGACCTATTGCAGGTGAAGTAGTAAACATTAAAAATCACTAACACTTATCTGTATGTTTCTTTAATTCCTTTATTTTGGTCTAGATTTTAAAGTTTCATGTTTTTTTTCTTTTGAGGTATGCTGTGCCCCTGGCTGTGGTTCTTGATCCAGACCCTCCGGCAGATGAAGTATAGCTGACGACCTTGGCACCTGTCCAGTATCCACATCATCAGAGAGACCTGCCAGAAGTTCAAAACATCTTTAAATGTCTCACAAGCAGAATCAGATTTAATTAAGGCAGAAACACGCAAACTGTTGTACAGTGAAGAATGGTTCAAACACAGAAAAAAATGATGCTACTGTTTCTACACGTCAAGATGATTACAACAGAAGCGTTTCTCATTTTGATATGATGTTTAAAGATACTGATTAAATACAGCTGAAGTTTATACATTATCAAGATGTTTCTACCAGATTTTTTGGGTAATAAAATAAACGGTGCTTTACTGAAATGGTTTCATTTTTAATTCAATTATTACATTGCATTGTTGCACACACACATTATTTATATAAGTCACAAACAGAAACAACACATACCAGAGGATGTGTTTGTATTTGTCATTTCACTTGCTAAAAGGACAGCTGCTTACAAGGACAGAAAGTAACCTGCTAATATTTTTTTTTAATGATGCCTTCTCTGACAACTTGGAGACTTTAGACAGTTTAATGTTTATGGGGTTCTGGTGCTAAGTCATCAAAATCCTAAAATGTGACTAAAACAGCATTTGTATATTAACAGATTAAAAAATTTAACTAAACAAAAGTTCCACTTCACTAAAAGTCAAATTAGAGCACAGTTGCTTTATATTTAAAGGTTGGTGTGTTCATTTCTAAATTTAATGTACTACAATCAATGTCTGTTTTGGGATGTGTGGACTATTTCATTAATTAATTACTGTAATAAACATGGATTTGAATACAGTATATACATTGGTTTTTTACATATGGTTTTCAGAATCTGTTGGAATCCTGGCAAAAACCAATGCAGATTTGTTCCTGTCTTTGATTTTATACGTCTACCTTATAATGTTTTGCTAGTTTTTTGCTAGTTTTTTGCTACTTTGTTAAAAGGAGGAGTGTGTATATATGTATATATATATATGTGTATATATATGTATTATATATATATATATATGTATATATATATATATATATATATATATATATATATATATATATGTATGTGTGTATGTATGTGTATGTATATATATATGTGTGTATATATATGTATATATGTATATANTATATATATATATATATATATATATATATATATATATATATATATATGTATATATATATATATATATATATATATATATATATGTATATATATATATATATATATATATATATATATATATATATATATATATATATATATATATATATTTTTTTTTTTCTCTCTCTTTTGTTTTCTATTGTTTATTGTTTGATTGTTTATTGTTTAAGGAAATTCTACCATTACTGTTCATTGTTCTTTAGTTTTAGCAGGTCGCTTTCGTAAATGAGCCCATGAGGTTCAAAAGATTTACCTGACTAAATAAAGGTTGAATGAAAAAAAAACATTTGGTCTAATTGGGGAGGGAATGACTGAGCCAGCTAAGGAGTGCTGTGAGTTTTCATTGGATTAGCGTGATGTCCTTCAAAAACTTGAACCAATGTGATGTCACGGTCGACAGAATTTATTTAAAATATATATATTTGGATCATGACAGGCCTGACAGGTCCATAAATGCATGTCGGCCCAGCGGGCAAGCGAATCTTTGTGCCCCGCCGGGCCAGTTACATGCTGCCGGAAACACCTGTACTTACAAAGATATTTTTACTTTATTGCAATTAGTGCTTCAAAAAGCCACAACACTCCTTGTACAATACATACCCCTTCCTCAGTGTGCCCTGGATGCAGAAAATGGGGCAGATTCAGACTACCGGTAGCTCCACTTTTTCCACCTCTGTCTTGACATCAAACCCTTTGTCAGCAAGGAGTTGGTGGCCAGTTGCTGTAAAACAAAGAAAGTATTAATTCATATTTGACAATAAACAAAACAGTCTTATGTATAGTTAAACTGTATGCTTATACACATTGATGACAGGATTGCTATTTTTTTCCTGTGACAGCATGTCACCGATGCTCCCAGCAAAACTGTGCGAATAACTTACAGAAACAGAGAAATGGCTGAAATGTTTTCAAAGATGCAGTGCTGTCAGACCTCAAATAATGTTAATAAAACATGTTTGTCTTGTGGAAACTACTATATTTTTTCAACGCAGAAAGAGTTCAAATGATAACAGGCTAACAGTGCAGTGGTCTGTTCATTTTTATACAGCTGAATGTTTGATGACATTTTACTCACCTGTTATTTCTTCAGGGGGGTTGAAGGAAGAATCTCCTTGCATGTCGCAGGTTGAAACTTCAACACAGGCAGTGGACTGAGGTACAGCGAGGTCTAGTAGAACTAGCTAGCTGCTAGCTTATCAACTGTCCAGTAGCATTCTGCTGCGGGAGGTTGTTCTCTGTTTTGTCTGTTTCCCATATCCAAGATGTAATGTAGGAACGTAATCCACGGAGCTTGGATCATTAATGGCCATGCCAGATAAAAAATGCTGATTACACACGTTGCTGCTTTGTGTCGGGGTGAAGTCCTGCCGGCGAAGCGCTTGAAGCCACATCTTCCTTCTTTTAGTTGCTTTACTCGACTTTCCTAGAGGGACTTGGTAAAACGAACAAGTCTCACCTTCTTCTTTTACTTGTTTACGTTGCCTCGAACAATTATAAACACAATAAAAGTCATATTTCCCCATCGCGACCGTTGGCAGTGATGAAAACACTCCAGTACTGTGGCTGCGTTAGCCCCCGTTTCCGGTAAATTCTCGAAAAATGCGAGTGCGCATGCGCGATGACTTCAACTGGTAAAAGGTCTATTCAGTTTATTTATATACAGTTGCTCCAAGTCATGACAGAAGTCGTCTCAGGAACAGAAAAAACCCCATACATAAAAAGTAAGTTAATAATGTTAATTATCTGAGGAACAGATTGCTTTAAGTCTTAACTTCATCACAGACTCTCATCTTGAGCAAGCATGAAGGCAATAGTGCAAATGAATAACTCCCTCATGAGGAAGAAACCTCCAGCAGAACCAGGCTCAGGACACTTGCACTGGGAGAACATGTAAACTCCACAGCAGGAATCTGAACCTGCACCCTTCAAACTGTGACAGTTCTAACCATATGCACTGCAGTGTATCGTAACATGAACAAGAAATAAAAGTTAGGTCTTACATTCAAGTTTCCTCTGTCCTGAATCAGTTCTATAAAACTCGACTGTCTGACCACAGGTGAGTTATTACAATTGGTTTCTTCATAAAAGTGTTTTATGTTTGCTTGTATGTCTTACTGTACAGCACTTTGGCCAATGGTATTGTTTATAACGTTATATATAAAGTTGTATTGTCTTGTATTTCCTTTGTCTTTCTCACTTGGTCACAGATCTCTCTTGAAAACGACTCTCCGTGACTAAACTAGACTACCCTGTATAAATAAAGGTTGAATTGATTATTATTATTTTTTTTACTTTTTGCATTTTATAAATGAATGTCAAAGGGTTAGAGATAGTGATTCAGGATGAGTGGTGGTTAGTGAGGCTTGAACATATCTGCGATCTACTTCAGTGGAGGGAAAATCTCTGAGGCATTATGACTCACTTGTGAATCAGCAGGCGTATCTTTCTGTTTCAGAGACTTCCTGCAAACCGGTTCCTATCGGCAGCAACGGCTTTGTCACATTATACTTGCAGTGTCTCTTTAGTTATCTACCTCCCTTTAGGGCTGTTTGTTTTGCTCTCGTCCTAATTTAAATTTTATTTGCATTGATTTTTGTCTGTTTTTCCACTTATCTGCCTTGTTGTTTATCCTTGTACTTGTACTTGTTCTTTTTTTGTTTTTGCTTAAATCCTAATTCACATCCTAACATGTGGCCTGATTTGAATTCACAACAATAGTTTTGAACTGATATGAAGAGTCAAGCAATGCACTCAACAAAGGGTTTAGGTTTCTTAAAATATTTTGTTTTAGTAATTGCACCAAGAGATGCATATTCAGTTTCTTAGTTTTAGTGGTCACTATTTAATTTTCACAGAACAAGTATTAATACAGGGAACCCTCGACCTACGGCGCCCGCGACCTATGGCAACCCGGACCTACGAACGTATCATATTTAATAATTTTATAAAAATAAAATAAATAAAATAAAAATAATTTAAAAAAAAAAACGTTTTTTTTTGTGTATGCTATTAATTTCATGTGTACAGCACTTTGTTGCAGCTGTGGTTGTTTTAAAGGCTTTACAAATAATATTTTTAATAAAAATGATAAGTTTTTATCATAATTTCGCAACTTCCGGCCGTTACAGGAAATGCCCCGGCAGCCATTTTAGGTAGGTTTGTGTGGTCCCGGTGCAGCTGGCTGTGAGGACTGTGTTTGTTCCAGGACTGTGTTTGTTCCAGGATTGCCTCATAGGATAAATTACTGGCTGGAATTGCTCTGTGAACTATGTGGACGTCTCAGCCTGGAGCAGCAGCCGTGGATCGATCGCCGAACGCTTAGTCATGCGCCGCACCGCCGCGCGAACACCAGCTCATGGCCTGGCTAACATGCAGCTAGCAGAAGCTAACACAGGCCTGGAGCAGCCGCCGCGCTGCTCGGCCCGACAAAATCAACGCATGGCAACCTAAGATGTCGGCTTTGACCATCTCAAAGTAAGAAATTATATTTGTATTTATTCTGTATTAATTAATTATTTTATTCTGTAATAATTTTACAGTATTGAATGTGCTGTGCTGAATAGCAATGTTTAACATTACTGCACACTACTGTACATTTTTTTTTTTTTTCTTCTTTCGGCTTTTCCCTGCGTTAGGGGTCACCACAGCGATCTAGTCGCACGAAGATTTGGCAGTTGTTTTTACGCCGGATGCCCTTCCTGACACAACCACAGACCACCGAGCAACCACAGCCCTCTGTGTGGAGTAGAGAGCTGATATCTAGGGTTCCCGGGGGAGCAGATGGTGTGGGTTAAGGGCCTTGCTCAAGGGCCCAGAGTGGGGCAGATGAGGGTGGAGACAGGTGTGACCGCTTCACTTATCCCACCCACATCTTTGATGTTGTCGGTACCGGGGCTCGAACCGGCAATCTTCCGATCAGAAGCGCACCTTCTTAACCTCTGCGCCACCACTCCCACTGCACACTACTGTACATGCTGTACAGTTACTGTGTGTTTATGGATGAATGTATGGTGTAATGTGTTAGATAAGTGTTTGTAAATAAAGTTCTGTGCATGTTTATGGCCCAGTATGTCCGCTTGTTCAGTCACATTCCGATAAATGTGTGTGTGGAGCTCTGTTAGCGTTATTTCCGCGACGTACGAATGAAACCAAGACCTACGAACAAGACGTTATTTTCACCCCGAGCTACGGCAGAATTGAGCTGCGAACGGTCCTTAGGTCCAGAACTCGTTCGTAACTCGCGGGTTTCCTGTACAAACATAACAAGCAGTTAAATACTAATCAAATAACATTTTCCCACTTTTATAGCTTAATCCTTCTTTGTGACTGTATGTCTTTTCTTTTTTGTTGCCAGTTTTGGCCAGGAGACTCTTTTAAATTAGATTTTTAGCCCCTCCATTTGTAACTGGGTCCTAGACTTCTTAACAAACAGACCTCAGTCCGTGAAGATCCACAACTTCTCCTCCTCCACCATAACCCTCAGCACTGGCTCTCCTCAAGGATGTGTGTTAAGCCCTCTTCTGTTCACTCTGCTCACACATGATTGTGCAGCCACCCATCCAGGCTGTCATATTGTAAAGTTTGCAGATGATACAGCTGTGGTGGGCTGCATCACGAACAATGATGAGTCCAGCTACAGGCAGGAGGTGGAACACCTGGAGAGCTGGTGCAAAGACAATAACCTTCACATAAATGTGAAGAAGACAAAGGAGATGATTGTGGACTTCAGAAGGAACAAACACACCCACACCCCACTGAACATAAGTGGATCTGTAGTGGAAGTGGATTGGTAGGACTGGAAAGCACCTTGCATGGTAGTCTGCCGCTACCGGTGTGTGAATGTGTGTAGCATTCAATGTGTGTAGCGCTTTGAGATTTTCACTAATGAAAAGCGCGTTATAAATTGAATTCATTATTATTATTATTATTATTATTATTATTATTATTATTATTATTATTATTATTATTATTATTATAAGTGGTCTCCAGCTACAAGTACTTGGGTGTACACTTGAATGATAACCTCAGCTGGAGCAACAACACCACCAGCCTGATCAAGAAAGGTCATCAGAGACTCTACTTCCTCAGACGGCTGAGACGAGCTGGTCTGAGTAGCCCAGTCCTCACCTCCTTCTACAGGTGTGCAGTGGAGAGCATCCTGTGCTCCAGCATCAATGTGTGGCATGGAGGCTGCACAGCTGCAGAAAGAAAAGCTTTACAGAGAGTGGTGAAGGCTGCACAGAAGTCTGTTGGAGTCAGTCTCCCCACTATCACAGACATTTACACCTCCAGATGCAGGAAGAAGGCCACCTGTATCATGAAAGACCCCACTCACCCAGCACACACTCTTTGCCCCACTCCCCTCAGGAAGGAGGTTGAGGAGCATTAAGTGTAGAACCACTAGACTGAGGAACAGCTTCTACCCTGAGGCTGTTAGACTCATGAATAAATAAATAATAAGAATAATCACTGCAAAATATCACATCATGCTGATGCTGATCTGTTTTCTTGTTGCTGTGTTCATCTGTGACCATCTGCTCATACAGACTCATGTTCGTGCTGCTGTTTATAATGATGTTTTTCTATTACATTAGGGCTTAGTGTATTTCTAGTTGATGTTTTTCTTAGTCAATCCTAGATGTTATTACTGTTTTTCTCTTACATTTTGTTGTTGAATGTAACTGGAACCCTGTGTACATAATCTCATTTCATCACATGCACCACATGCGGTGCAAATGACAATAAAGATTCTCTGACTCTCTCTCTCTCTCTAAATGTATTTTATATTATGTATTTTATATTCTGTATTTATTTTACATTTCAATTTGTTCCTGCTGATGTTTGAACTGTGTTTGTTTGTTTTTACACAATCTCTGTGATATGTTTCTTGCTGTGAAGTCACCTTGGGTGTCCTGAAAGGTGCTTTAAAAAAAAAAAATAATAATAATAATAATTATTATTATTATTTTTATTATTATTATTATTATTATTATTTGTGAACAATATTTGAGAGAAAAAGGCCTGATCTGTTCATAGAGAAAGTTTTAGATCTTTGAGTTCAGCTCATGAAAAATGGGAGCAAAGACAAAAGTATTGAGTTTAATACCCCAATGCATGCTCAATAATCCAGGTAGAAAAATCTAAAAAAGCTAAGTTTGGTCCTCTGGACATTCAAAAAACAAAGCAAAACAAAGAAAAAAAAAGTAGACAAGTTTGAGGCAATCCTGGCCAAAGTGGTTCAAAATACCCTGATGCATGCTCAATAATCTGGGTATTTTGAGTGTATTTTGAACCACTTTGGCCAGGATTGCCTCAAACTTGTCTACAATATATATATTTTTTTTTGCTTTGTTTTGTTTTTTGAATGTCCAGAGGACCAGACTTATCTTTTTTAGATATTGAGTTTAATTTTTTTTTCAGTGTTAGGAGGAAATTATTGTGACAGTATGTGAAAGTCTGGTGTTGTCAAACGTTGATTCTGGTGTTGATGCAGTTTGTGCATGTGCTGTTATATTAATTCAACTAGATTCCACACATCCCCTCCCTTCCTTA
>JBBPBX010078760.1:0-16552 GCA_038048925.1 Garcialebias charrua
CCCCCACCAGGCTTAGATTGGGTCCCCACCTGTACCTCAATAGTACCGTTCTCGGGGCCCTGAAGTTCAATCATAATCGACTCATTTGACTCAGTTGTCACTAAAACATGAGATGGAAGCCTTAATTCGTGAATATGCACAGGCACCTGCAGACAACCCCACAGGTATCAACAGACCCCTCAGACTCCCCCAAAATACTGCATCCCCCTAAACCGCACATACCCACCCAGACCCACCAGAAGACAAAGAACAAAGAAATTATCTTCATTTTAGGCTAAAAACCATAACTGAGTCAAATACATTGAAAGAAGAAACATTTTCCCATCCTCGGAGAGTTCAGCACTTGTGACGAAGTCCCCAGCTTGGGACTAGAAAAAAAGAGCAAATGCATGAATGGTTCAGCTGATAGGAATGTTTCTGAATATTTTGAGCTTAGCTTGCAGTACATCTTTGGAAAGAAGAAACTCTGAGCTTTCTTTGGACATTTGAATCATCAAGATATTCCATTGCTTTATTAAAATATTGCCTGATAAGTTTTACATATTTCCAGAAAAATACAGGTTTTTGGAAGATGCCCTCAAAATGATTGCATTGTACAACCCCTCCACACATTTCTGAACAACCCAGCTATGAAAAGATTACACCTTTAGAAAGCGGACATCTTAAGGTTTATTTTGACATTTCAATCATCCAAGTATTGTATTCCATTGCTTTATGAAAATATTACCTTATATATGCAATGCCCACAGACCCTATATACCTACCCAAAATTCAGCAGACCTAAGCAAACCTCACCAGACCCCCACAGAACCCAACAGATTCCTTGAACCCCCAGAATCCTGAAGACCCTTTCCACCTCCCCAGACCCCAAACCTCTGCAGACAACCCACAGGTATCAACAGACCCTCCAGACTCCCCCAAAATACTGCATCCCCATAAACCACACACCAGCACAGACCTCCCAGACCCACCCAGACACCCCCAGACCCACCAAAAGACAAAGAACAAAGAGAGTATCTTCATTTTAGGCTAAAAACCATAACCGAGTCAAATACATTAAAAGAAAAAACATTTTCCCAACATCGGAGAGTTCAGCACGTGTGACGAAGTCCTCAGCTTGGGACTAGAAAAAAGAGCAAATGCATTAATGGTTCAGCTGATAGGAATGTTTCAGAATATTTGAGCACTTAACTTGCAGTATATCTTTGGAAAGAAGAAACTCTGAGCTTTCTTTGGACATTTGAATCATCAAGATATTACGTTGCTTTATTAAAATATTTCCTGATAAATGTGACATATTTTCAACAAATGTACATTTTTGAAAAAGGGTTTGAAAATGTATTTAGTTTACAACCTCTACAAAACTATTCTGAACATCACAGCTAATAAGTTAAAGTCAAAGTCAACTTTATTGTCAGAACTGCAATATGTACAGGACATACACAGGACCGAAATGGCGTTTCTCTCAATCCCTCGGTGCAACAGTAACCATCTAAACACTAAACACTAAAACATTTAATAAACATAAGCATAAAATAGTAAAAGTGTAACACTGTCCTGAGTTTTTTCATAATAGTATAAAAGTATGAAAATTTACACCAACACTGAAACACCAAACACCCAATGAACATAAGCATAAAATGAAATAATAAAAGTGTAATACTGTCCTGAGTTTTTGCATAGTAGTATAAAAAGTATAAAAAGTATATCTATAAAATAAACTGAAGGTTCTAGCATTGACATTTGCAAAGAGTGGCACAGCAGCATATAAGTTAATGTACACAGTATATGTATGAGGTAGTTGATGTTGGTATAGAGGCAAAGTGGCATATGCAGTGAGGCACATAAGGCACATTTGGCATCCTTAGATAAGGCTAGTCAGAGAATGCTGTATATGTATCTGCAGTAGTGTAGATAAAAGTAGTGTAAATGTAAACAGTAGTAATAAATGTAAAGCAGTAGTAATAAATGTAAACCGTATTAATAAATGTAAACAGTGAATGTAAACAGTAGTAATAAATGTAAAGCAGTAGTAATAAATGTAAACCGTATTAATAAATGTAAACAGTGAATGTAAACAGTAGTATGACTATAGGCACTAATGTAATACAAACATCAGAGTCAGAGTCAGAGAGTCTTTATTGTCATTTGCACCGCATGTGGTACATGTGATGAAAACGAGATTATGTACACGGGGTCCCAGTTACATCCAACAACAAATGCAAGAGAAAAACAGTAATAACATCTAGAATTAACTAAGAAAAACATCAACTAGTAATACACTAAGCCTAATATAGTGGGAATAAACAGCAGCACGAACATGAGTTTGTATGAGCAGATGGTCACAGATGAACACAGATGAACACAGCAACAAGAAAACAGATCAGCATCAGTATGATGTGATATTTTGCAGTGTTTATTTTATTTTATTTTTATTTATTCATGAGTCTAACAGCCTCAGGGTAGAAGCTGTTCCTCAGTCTAGTGGTTCTACACTTGATGCTCCTCAACCTCCGTCCTGAGGGGAGTGGGGCAAAGAGTGAGTGTGCTGGATGAGTGAGGTCTTTCATGATGCAGGTGGCTCTTTTCCTGCATCTGGAGGTGTAAATGTCTGTGATGGTGGGGAGACTGACTCCAACAGACTTCTGTGCAGCCTTCACCACTCTCTGTAGAGCTTTCCTCTCTTCAACTGTGCAGCCTCCATGCCACACGTTGATGCTGGAGCACAGGATGCTCTCCACTGCACACCTGTAGAAGGAGGTGAGGACTGGGCTGCTCAGACCAGCTCGTCTCAGCCGTCTGAGGAAGTAGAGTCTCTGATGACCTTTCTTGATCAGGCTGGTGGTGTTGTTGCTCCAGCTGAGGTTATCATTCATGTGTACACCCAAGTATTTGTAGCTGGAGACCACTTCCACTGCAGACCCACCTATTTTCAGTGGGGCATGGGTGTGTTTGTTCCTTCTGAAGTCCACAATCATCTCCTTTGTCTTCTTCACATTCATGTGAAGATTATTCTCTTTGCACTAAATTAGTGCAAATATGAGAAGTAGTGCAAACTGAATGAGCACATGACCGAGAGTTTAGTGAATAACCCGTTTGATGACACAGAGTCCAGTGTTAAAATCTTTGTGTTGTGTGGTAATGTGTGAGAAAGTTTTTTGTGTTAAGGCAATTCAAATGGGAGGGGAGGCAGAGCAGGCAGAGTGTTTAGCATTCTGACTGCCTGATGAACAGAGCTGTCACTCAGTCTACTGGTACGAGCCTGCACTGTAACCCCAAATTTTCATTTACATAATAAGTCAAGCTATTATTACTATTCTTTTTGTTATTTTGCAAAAGGCGGGACCATTACTAAACAAAATGTGAATTGCATACTAGCTCAAAATGAGTTGCTTCTTTACTAATGGCTCTGAGTGGCGACACCTCTCATTTACATGTTTTTACTGGTTTGGGGCGGGGCTTGTCAGTGAACACGTCACCTGCCTGGTGTGGTGAACAAAGAAGAAGGAAAAAAATGAAGAACCGTGAGGCCATGTTTCTCCTGACTGTTTGCTGCAAAATCTCATTACAGTGACGAAGTGCTGAAATCAGGTCAGTCT
The DNA here is from genome assembly GCA_038048925.1 of Garcialebias charrua. Lineage (NCBI taxonomy): Eukaryota > Metazoa > Chordata > Actinopteri > Cyprinodontiformes > Rivulidae > Garcialebias > Garcialebias charrua. The sequence continues at coordinate 3,600 of JBBPBX010078760.1, forward strand.
GGTTGATGTAACAGTTTATTGACACATGTTAAGTGCTCAAATTTGATTCCGTTTTTATTGTACTTGCTGGTAAAATAACGTTTTTGTTTGCTCATGTTAACGATAGCTATAATGTTTCACCGGAGTGTCAACTGCATCATTTTTGCCCTAAATTAGAGCTACTTTGTAGTTGATCATCCTTTGTTGTTATTTCGGGACTGATTGAATTAGTACCGGTAGTTAATGCCTGTAGCAAACAAGAACTAATTGCCCCTCACAGAGAGCTAATGCTGTTAGCAGTTAGCTCTGCTAGCTTCCTGTTGCATACAGAATAATTTACCACATGCTTTAATTTTTTTAAAACTTCGACAGGGAACATTCAAATCAAGGGCTGTTGGTTCTTACAATCATTCCTGGTGATGTAGTGAATTTTGCTTATATTCTGTGTTAGTACCAGGGCATGTCCAAGAACTCCTTGAGTGACTGAGGCGTCTTCGAGATGATTCTAAGCTGCTTTTATCGATGGGGGAAGATGATGCATTACTTGAGCAGTAAGTGAAAACTATTTTATACTGCTATTTTATACTGCTGTTATAGAATAAAGAAGTAAGAGTTTTCGTCATTCGTCTGTCCCGTCCCGTTTATTGCTGTACAGGTAGTCCCTGACTTACGAGCGCCCTGACATGTATTTCTTTCTTTTGTGTATGTCTGTCTGTCTTCAACATAATCAATATTTTTCTTTTTCACTTCAGGCAAACTCGTTCAGACACGGAGTGTCTACCTAGAAGGGATCAACAGAAGGATTCCAGTGATGATACTTCTAGCTGTGGAGACGAAGCTGTGCAGATGTGAGAGAACAGCAGGAGAGGAGGTAGGAGAGGAGGAAGCAGAGGAGGCCAAAATGTAAATAGTTTGCAGTGAGTGTGTTTTTTATTGTTTATTTTTTACAATATATAAAGATTTGTTTACAAAAAGTACTTCTTGCAGGGATGACGTTGTGGAGACATCACCACACTTTCTGATGAAACGCTGGCCTGCACTCCACTAATAAGCAGGTACACATATTATTCTGATGGTCATTGTCCAGTTGTACAGCACACTAATTTCTTTCTTTCTTTTTTTTGTCTAACCGCCATAGTGGATTTGTGCGCCAAATAGAAGACAAAACAAAATGTGGACCTAACATTTAGAGGGATGACGTGGATACATCACCACCAAGCCTTCTGATGAAACGCTGGCCTGCATTCTTCACTAATAAGCAGGTACACATATTATTCTGATGGTCATTGTCCAGTTGTACAGCACACTAATTTTTTTTTTTTTTGTCTAACCGCCATAGTGGATTTGTGCGCCAAATTGAAGACAAAACAAAATGTGGACCTAACATTTGGAGGGATGACGTGGATACATCACCACCAAGCCTTCTGATGAAACGCTGGCCTGCACTCCACTAATAAGCAGGTACACATATTATTCTGATGGTCATTGTCCAGTTGTACAGCACACTAATTTCTTTCTTTCTTTTTTTTGTCTAACCGCCATAGTGGATTTGTGCGCCAAATAGAAGACAAAACAAAATGTGGACCTAACATTTAGAGGGATGACGTGGATACATCACCACCAAGCCTTCTGATGAAACGCTGGCCTGCATTCTTCACTAATAAGCAGGTACACATATTATTCTGATGGTCATTGTCCAGTTGTACAGCACACTAATTTTTTTTTTTTTTGTCTAACCGCCATAGTGGATTTGTGCGCCAAATTGAAGACAAAACAAAATGTGGACCTAACATTTAGAGGGATGACGTGGATACATCACCACCAAGCCTTCTGATGAAACGCTGGCCTGCACTCCACTAATAAGCAGGTACACATATTATTCTGATGGTCATTGTCCAGTTGTACAGCACACTAATTTTTTTTTTTTTTTGTCTAACCGCCATAGTGGATTTGTGCGCCAAATAGAAGACAAAACAAAATGTGGACCTAACATTTGGAGGGATGACGTGGATACATCACCACCAAGCCTTCTGATGAAACGCTGGCCTGCACTCCACTAATAAGCAGGTACACATATTATTCTGATGGTCATTGTCCAGTTGTACAGCACACTAATTTCTTTCTTTCTTTTTTTTGTCTAACCGCCATAGTGGATTTGTGCGCCAAATAGAAGACAAAACAAAATGTGGACCTAACATTTGGAGGGATGACGTGGATACATCACCACCAAGCCTTCTGATGAAACGCTGGCCTGCATTCTTCACTAATAAGCAGGTACACATATTATTCTGATGGTCATTGTCCAGTTGAACAGCACACTAATTTCTTTTTCTTTTAATTTTTTAAAATTTGTATGGAATTCTAAAGGATTGTGGAAAAAGACCTGCTGCTGGAATCTTATTCTGTCCTTCATGATCACACCCTGACTAACCCTGTGTTTATGTGCAGTGACGACAGTGATGGTCCCATATTAAATAATATTATATAAAAACAACCAATTTAGAAGTTTTCCCATTTCAGTCAAATAGTGACAAAATGACCAAGAAGATCTCTCAAATAGTCCTTAGACCAATACTGATTTTACAATGTTCATTGTTAGAAAATTTCAAAATGCTTGACCAAACAGTAGTTATCATTATGTTAGCATAAACTGTATTTGATACAATGCCTGTTCTGTCATGGTGGTCTGTTGTAGTTCAGCAATTTTATTCCCTAATGGTTTTATTTATGGCAATTATTTTTTTGTTTATCTTTAGGATGGTGATGAGTTATTTGGCCAAATGGACGTTGGGACCTTGTTGCTGAATCCTTAAGGTGTCACCCCCTGCCCCAACATCAGATCTTCACCCGGCGAGCCTGAAAATCGTCAATGAGGGCGACATTTTTGTGGAAAAGCTCATGACCCTGCCAGAAGCTGTGAGACTCCTTTTTGGGCTCACATATGAACTCCATGTAAACTACCCAAAGAAAATCAGAAATACACTCCTGTTCATTCATCAGGTACTGTATTCCCCCCCCCCAATTTGGGAAGTATTGAGTTGAAACTGAGAATTCAAACAGAAAATTCAACTTGTGTAAAAATGCTGCAGGTGCTCTACTTTTGGTTAGATGGGGAAAAAAATCCTATTTAGCAGCTAGAAGTTTATTGTTTTACTCCTGAAGTTTAGTTTGTAGCCGTCTTTCAAAAACAAACATAATAGGAACAAGAGTTGTAATGTAACTGTTACAGAGAAACTTTCCTGTTCATCTAAAAAAGCTAAGTCTGGTCCACTGGACATTCAAAAAAATATAAAACAAAACAAAGCAAAAAATAAATAAATGTAGAAACGAGCTGAATACAGCAACTCAGACTGAGGAAGTCTTTCGGACGAAAGACGAAACGTTTCTACATTTTTTTGCTTTGTTTTGTTTTATATATTTTTGAATGTCCAGAGGACCAGACTTAGCTTTTTTAGATTTTTCTACCTGGATTATTGAGCATGTATCAGAGTGTTTCCTGTTCATCATTACTTGTTTTAAACAATTGTTAGTGCCACCATGCTAGTTAATTTTTTTGTTGAATTTTTTTTTTTTATTATTATTATTATTTTTATTTTTTTATGTTTAATTTTTATTTTTTTATCATTAAGGCTTCCAAATAAAATAACTGTACGGACAATTTTTTTAAAGACAATTTACATGTCGAAGCCATTGAAGGGTTCCATGTTAGTCTTTTGACCAGATTAATGATGTAAATGATAAAGGGTACCTCAGATCATAAGATGTTATGTAAGCATGTTCCCCTTTGCACAAGATATTAACATTCTTAATTTCACCTATCAAAGTAAAATGGTTAATTTGGTAAAATGTTTGAAAATCCATTTTTGTAAAGGCTTAAATGCAGAATTGTATTGACTTAGCACTTTACTCAGATTTAGTTTTGTACTAAAGTTTAAATTCTTGAACATGGTGAAATGTGTACTCAGATTTACATGTTTAAAATGTTACTATTCCACTATTTTTGCAATAAATTTGTGAAAAATAAATTAAATTGTCATTTTTTGTGTAAGAAACAACAGGTAGTATACAGACAATTATTGTGTAATGTTAAAAAAATCTAATTTATTATTATTATTATTATTATTATTATTATTATTTACATTTAGTATTTCTAACTAAAAAAGATGAGAAATGAATACTGATAAACATGAGAAACAAATACTGATCATCATGGGTAATGATTACTGATATATATGATTAATGGTTGAGATAATTACTCGTAAACAATGGTTTTAAAAACTTGAGTTGTTTTAGTACAAGATTATCTTTGACACAAGACTTTAAGTAAACAGAGCTTGATTTGTTTTGTTTTTGATTTTGTAAAAACTGGAGATCCCCTCGCAATCGCTTTCCACATTCTGCTTTAGTAATGATTACTAATTTGGGTTTACAGTGTGGAGACTCCTCAGTCTCCTCCCTGATGGCAGCAGTCTAAAGCGGCTGTGTAGTGGGTGTGTGGGATCACCTGCCATGCAGTGGGCTTTCCGAGTGAGGCGTTTGCTGTGTAAGTCCTGCAGTGAGGGCAAGGAGGTGCCGACGATCTTCTCAGCTGCTCTCACGATGCGCTGGAGGCTCTTGCGGCAGGATGCAGTGCATGCACCAAACCACACAGTGATGCAGCTGGTCAGGACACTTTCTATGGCACCTCTGTAGAAGGTGCACATGATGGGGGTTGAAGCTCCAGCCCTTTTCAGCTTGCGGAGAAAGTAGAGGCGCTGGTGAGCCTTCTTGGCCAGTGCTGCAGTGTTCCTGCTCCAGGACAGGTCCTTTGAGACGTGCACTCCCAGGAACTTGGTGCTGTCCACTCTCTCCACTGCGGTGCTGTTGATGGTCAGAGGGGCATGTTGTGCATCCCTCTTCCTGAAGTCCACGACAATCTCCTTTGTCTTCTCCACGTTGAGAGTGAGATTGTTGTGTCCGTACCACAAGGCCAAGCGGCTAGGAGTATAGATGTAGAAATTTGAGATCTTATGCTTTCTTTTGATATTGGAACAATCTCAATAGTTTATTGCTTTATTAAAAAATATTGCCTGATATATGTGATACCCCAGACTACCCATATCTCCCCATAATTCAAGAGACCTAAACAGACCCCACAGAACCTGAGATACCCCCAGGCCCTCATTACCCTGAAGATCTTTCCCATCTCACCAGACCCCCAAAATGCTAACCCTTTAACCCTAACCTCAACTTCACCAGACCCCCATAACTTCTGCAGACCACTTAGTATCCACAAAAGCCCACAGACCTTCCCAAGCCCCCACAAAATCTGCAGTCATCCCAAGAAACCCGCAGAACCCCCTACCTCTCCCTGATTCCTCAGATTCTACCAGACCTCCACATAATCCCCCAGAAACATTTAACCCAACTTCACTGACTATTACTAGATGCATTATTGAGATTAATACTACAGTTATTGTGTGCTTAAAACATAATTTTCTGGCTCCATTTCCATCTTTAATATGGCTACTTTTTTAGACATGAGTGCATTTTATGATTTGTGCCATTTTAAAGGGAAGAATGTGTACTACATTTTGAGGTAAGCTATATGTCACTGGGATATATCCATCCATCCATCCATTTTCTTCCGCTTATCCGGGGTCGGGTCGCGGGGGTAGCAGCCTAAGTAAGGAGGCCCAGACTTCCCTCTCCCCAGCCACTTGGAGCAGCTCCTCTGGGGGAATCCCAAGGCGTTCCCAGGCCAGCCGAGAAACATAGTCCCTCCAGCGTGTCCTGGGTCTTCCTCTGGGTCTCCTCCCGGTGGGACATGCCCGGAACACCTCACCAGGGAGGCGTCCAGGAGGCATCCTAACCAGATGCCCGAGCCACCTCAACTGGCTCCTCTCGATGTGGAGAAGCAGCGGCTCTACTCCGAGTCCCTCCCGGATGACTGAGCTTCTCACCCTATCTCTAAGGGAGAGTCCAGACACCCTGCGGAGAAAACTCATTTCAGCCGCTTGTATCCGAGATCTCGTTCTTTCGGTCACAACCCAAAGCTCATGACCATAGATGAGGGTGGGAACATAGATCAATTGGTAAATTGAGAGCTTTGCCTTTTGACTTAGCTGGGATATATATACTTTGTAATTTACTATACAAAGAGGAATTTAGGTTTGTTAGAAATAAAAGGAGATCTTGTTTATATGGTAAAATGATAAATGGAGCTTACTTATATAGCGCCTTCCAGCCCCTGTGAGGAGCCCCAAAGCACTTTACAGTACCAGCCATCCACCCATTCATACACACATTCATACACCGGTAGCGGTAGCCTGCCATGCAAGGCGCCATCCAGACCTACCAGGAGCAACTCGGGGTTAAGTTTAGAAAACTTGGATCTATTGGCAGTCAGTGAAAGCCAATCAGACTGAAGGTACTGCACTGATGATTTGCATGTGATTTGAACCCAAGAGCTTAAAGGTGAAGTCTGCAGTTTCTGTAGAACATCAGCACTTAGAAAAAATTTCAACAAGCAAAGCATTCTGATCCCTCCCCCTCAGAGCCATATATGGCTCTGCCCCCTTGTGGTCTGTTGAAATTCAAATTCAAGCTCTGTTTTTATTGGCTGATTCAAATTCAAGCTCGGTTTTTATTGGCTGGTTACAAACTTTGTTTTTATTGGCTGGAAAATGGCGGGTCACTTTTTCTTTTTAGAAATGCTTATTTACCACCTGGAGAAGCAAGGGGACAATATTTTTTTAAGTTTTTTTCAGAGATTACCTCTCTAACATCAATCTAGTGACAGAGTGAAGAAATATGTTAAAAATATATTGTTAGAAAAGTTACATATAGCAGCTTTAAAACCTGTTTTCCCACTTCCACACCTGTAGAGGACACATGGAAGAGGTTGGTGTTACAAGCTCTGTTGATTTTGCTGCAATCCTGGTCCATTTTTCTGAAGAAGACATCTATTTATCTGGATTGGTTTTTCAACTTGCTTGATTTTCTCTACAAGATGGATTCCAACAGGTAAGTTTTTGGAGAGATACACTTGAGAAACAGTTTTCCTATAAAGCTTAGTGTGAAGAGATTTTTGGAGGGAAAAGAGGCTAAGAGATCTGCTTTAGTTTATTGATTTTTAAAACACATTTCTGTGAGACTATTTAATTTAAATCATTAATTACCAACTTGGACAAACAGTGTTTGAAACTAGCTTTAAATAGTAGTAGTTGTTGTAGTAGAAATATTAGTATCTGCAAAAGTAAAGCCCTCTCCCCTGGTCATACTGAAATGTATAGATTGTTAAGGGACAGGTTTTATATGTTTGAAAACAACATATCAGGTGTAAATCAGCGACGCTTCAGTGTGGTGCGGGCGGGGACAAGCTCAGATGGATGATCTGTTGTTGTTCTGAAGAGACCCACAATGCACCTGTTCCCTCCGAGCAGCCTCCTCCCCCCGACCAATCAGTGACCGACAGTGTTTATGACATGACGGATGGCGCGCTTACAGCTCGCCTGAACCCTGCTCTGAAATTGTGCGGCGCGGCTCATATGTGAGGTGGAAAATGCGTCCAGCTCGCTTCTGGCACGCATATATTGCGCAATAACCGTCCCAAACCGGCAAGTGGAAAAGAGGCATAATGGATTGAGAAATGCATGTACAAAAAAGAACTATCTATACTCGTGTTTTTTGAAAACAAGATAAATTGATGCTGAAAACAAATATAAAGTGTACAAAAATAAATTAACAGCGACAGGCGGTGTGTACAAAGGGCAGGGACTTAATCAACGCGAGCTTATGACCCACGCTTGCTGCAGCGGCGGGGGTGGCTGACGCACGGAGCCACGTACCACCGACCTCCCTCAATCACGAACTCGGATCAGACGACCAGCTGAATTTAAGCATATTACTAAGCGGAGGAAAAGAAACTAACAAGGATTCCCTCAGTAGCGGTGCGCAAAGAGGGAAGAGCCCAGCGCCAAATCCCTGTCCGTCTGTCTGTGTGTTAATGTTGTGTTCTTGTCCTACAGGCTGGACATCAGGCCCACCAACAACCTCGGTTCAAGCGTCAGGGCACCCACTACCTACCCCTGGTTATAAGCAGTAATCTCTAATTAATCATAATGGGTATGCTTTCTGCTCAATCAAAGAAAATCGTGTCACAAAGGCTTTAAATTGCATCACGGGATAGAGATGTTTGTGAAGCCACGGTTTCGAACTTGCTTGAAGGAAAGATGCACTTTAATCCAGGTTATGGTTTCTCGCTATCTGGTTCTCAAGCACGAGCTGGCGTACCACACAGAGACCTGCAAGGACAGGATCCCTGTGGACCTTGAAGACGGTGAGTTCACTGTGTGCTTCTCTAGACACCTAAATTTAACTACAAATCAGAAATTTGGGTGTCGTCTTTGATAGTTCTTTATCTTTGGACAGTCATTGTAAATTGTTAGTTCGAAATTGTTTTTATCATCTACGAAACATTTCAAAATTACGATGTATTGTATCACAGAAGGAACTGGAGATGATTGTTCATGCTTTTATTTCGTCTCGGTTAGATTACTGTAACAGTCTTTTAATGGGTCTGAACAAATCTTCTTTAGCTCGACTTCAGTCTGTGCAAAATGCTGCAGCAAGGCTGCTAACTAGAACCAATAGAAGAGCTCATATCACTCCTGTTCTGGCCTCCCTGCATTGGCTCCCCGTGCATTTCAGGAGTCATTTTAAAATTTTGGTTTTAACTTTCAGGGCATTGCATGGTCAGGCTCCCAAATATTTATCGGACCTTTTGAAGCCTCTCCGTCCCACCAGGACTTTGAGATCTTCAAATCAAATGCTACTGATGGTACCAAGAACGTATTTTAAAACACGTGGAGACAGAGCATTCCAAGTGATGGCCCCGAGGCTTTGGAACGCTCTCCCTCTGTCACTGCGCAGCTCAGACTCTATCGACTCTTTTAAAAAAGATCTTAAAACGTATTTATTCAGACTGGCTTTTAATTAATTTTATGTATTTTTTCTCTTTTTATTTTTGCTTGTGAAGCACTTTGTGATGTCAATGTCTGTGAAAGGTGCTATATAAATAAAGTTTACTTACTTACTTACTTACTTACATTGGAGGGATTTCTTTGTTGTTTAGGGAAAACAACCCTCTCTCAACCCCCTCAGACATGATGGATGATGATGAATCCCCTCAGCTGAGGCATCGTTTCTACGGCTACTTTTCTGCCCTTATTGCTTCACTCTACGGTCACCAGACTGGCGTTCTTACTAGCATGACTGTGTCCGAGGTGGAAGCTGCCAAGGCAGGTGATCATTCAGAGTCCCTGGGCTTTGTTGTGAATGTAAGTTGTGATTTACTAGCTCAAGGCACAGTAAATCCAGCAGAGCATGGTGGCGAGCTAACCAATTTGCATGTCTCTTCCACAGGTGAGGAGCACAAAACGAGGATAAAAAGTTAAAAAAAAGATTAAAAAAACTTTCCTATAGAGGCTCATCCGCCAATGAGTCCTCAAAATAGAAAAACATCTCACAGAGCTCAGTCCAGGGTTGGTCAGTGTAGTGATGATACAGTTTTCAGATTCAGACAATCTGCACATGCATCTATACATGAGGTTACGTAGCACCGCTGGGCAGGTAGGTACACCTGCATCTGCAAACATTTTGCTCGCACTGCTCCAACGAGGTACCCTCAGCATCATCAGAAGGCCATCATCATATGCCACATTTAGTCTATACATACTGCTCTTTTTATAACGTCTCCACAGGTGAGCGGTGTACAAAGGAGTGCAGTAGGCCTTAAAGAGTTGGATCTTAACAGATGTTGAGCACATTCCAAACCTACGGATCAGCGTGTTAGCTTGACCATAGAGCATACGGCATTGTCTGTAAATGTCTCTATCATCTGACAGGTCTGCAGTCAAATAGTGCCCCAAATATTTATATTCATCACTGACATCCAGCCTGTTGCCCGACAGAAAGAAGTCAGGGAACATCAACTTGGAGTCTTCTCTGCTCCGCACAATCATGATGTTGCTTTTCTTCGCATTATATTTTATATCAAAGTCACTTCCATAGTCAGAGCACACCTGCAGCAGTTCTTGTAGGCCAGCAGAATAGGGACAGAAGATTACTAAATCATCTGCATACATAAGATGGTTGATGACCTTATTTCCGACTCTACAACCTGTTCCACAGTCATTTAAAAGCTGTGACAGGTCATCCATGTAAACATTGAACATAAAGAGAGACAAGATGCTACCCTGTCTCACACCGTTTGAGACACTGAAGGGGTCCGATACGGAGTTTCCCCATTTAACATACATATGTTGATTTGCATACCAGAAAACAAGAATCCTCACCAAACATTTGGGGACACCCCTCTTATACAACTTGCAGAACAGCTTTTCATGATTTACATAATCAAAAGCCTTTGAGGCATCAATAAAACACATAAAAATGGAGGTGTGGTGTCTGTTGTATAATCTAAAATTTCTTTTAAAGCAAAGATGCACAAGTCTGTTCCATGTTTACGTTTAAACCCAAATTGATTGTCAGAGGTCAGCAAAAATCCTTCCAGTTTGTTCAAAATAGCCCTCTCCAGCACCTTAGATAAGGTGCTGGCCAGGGCTATAGGCCTGTAATTATCCCTACTGTTAATTCTACCAGCTCTATCTTTCACAATCGGAACTAAAATGACAGACAGTAATTTGTCAGGTAGAACTCCATGAACTAGAAAGCCCGTAAAGCATATTGCAAGAAGAGGGCATAATTTCCTGCTTGCATATTTCAGATGCTCAGCAGATACCATGTCTGACCCACTTGACGTTGTTATCCAGCTTCATCACAATCTCAGAGATTTCTTTTGGGGACACAACCACATTTTTATTTCCATCAATATGTCCAAACATAAATGAATTACTTTTACCAGCATTAAAAATATCTTGGTAATGTTTCCGCCATAGATCAGTGATCTCTGCTGCTCCGCTCACACCATCAATATGTGTTGGTAAAGACCTTTTATTATTAATCATCTTTTTTATTTCTGTCCAGAAATCTGTAGGGCATTTACTTTGTAGTTTTCTAGCCAGTGATTCAGCCCTGAGAGAATTCTCATGTCTTTTAATGAACCTTAAGGCATATTTAAAGTTTGCATTTGCCTCCTTCATATTAGCAAATAGAGGACCACATTTAGCTTTACCTAATTCAACCCAGGCTTTGTAAGCCCTTCAAGCCTCAGTGTGAGACTTCTCAACATACTCATTCCAGCTTAATTTAGCTTTGTAGTTCTTGATTTTACACAGATGTCGACCTGAGATAAGCAGAGAATCCACAATCTGTTCATACAGTGAGCACAATTCAACTCTGTGCTGCAGGTTCTGGCAGTTGATATCATTGCATGTTACAACAGATTTAGGCAGCTCAATGTTACTCAGCATGGTCTCACTCTGGGTGAGATATGTGCTGATGTCCCCTTCCTTTAAAGTGGACCAATTAATATGTACTTCAGGTATATCACAACTTACAGAAGTAAGAGAAGGCACATTGTCCAGATTTATAGAAAGGGACAGGGGCACATGATCATATGTGGATAGCTCATAATTAATTCTCATTGAATCAATGGTGTTATGAGCATCACTTGTACAAATGCAGTGGTATAACCAGGAGGTGTGGTATACCATGCCTCACTGATGTAAGTGTAGCTGTCCCTTGGCAAAAGTAATTCACTAGATAGAGAGAGACCATTATCTGAGCAGAAATGCTTTAAATGGTTTGCAAACGTGGACCTTTGATCAGAGAGGTCAGCATTCAGATCACCAACAATAAAAAGACTGCTTACTGCATATTCCTGTAAGAAAGCCATGATATAGGCCAGTCTATTTAAATATTCAAACTCATTCTCTGAGCACTAATAAGGAGTATACACGTTCAGTATGGTGATTGTTTTATCCCCATCACAGAACTCAAGTCCTATCGCCCAGTCAACATTCAGCCTGATCACTTTGATTTGTTAGTCAAACTTCTTATGCCAAAGCACCGCAACACCACCAGGGATTCTGCCACTGAGTATATAAATAGGTTGGCCTTGACAATGCTTTATAGTTACGATGAAAACTATCTTTAAAAATGCAACAGAAAAAACGGTTGAGTTCTGTACCCCCCTACTAAAATGGACTATTCCGTCATGCGTCATGACGTCACCCACTAATCCAGGAAGTGCTGTATGCTTGCTTGTTGTTTGAGTGAGAAGGAAGCAGGAGACGGGGAAAAGATGAAGCGAACGAGAAAATACAAAAGCGGAGCGGAAAAACGTAAAAAGCGTCAAAAAACAATAACGTATGTTTCTTCACTACCGAAAGTGACAACCTTTTTTAATGGGTCGAATTCTAAAACTTCATCAACTGCTAATGACGGTCACGAGCGGCAGCGGCCCATTTAAAAGTGTGGCGGAACCGCCGCCGGACATCAGGATCCAGGAGGAAGTTAATGGCGCCGAGGCAGTGACTCAAGATGAAGATAAAGACGAGGATTCACAACAATATGAGGTACGAGTTTTAGAAATTATTTTGTAGGTTGGGTAAAAGAAATCCTAACAGTAATCAGCTGAGACAACCACTATTTTCACGTTTTCTTTCTGTATCAAAATATTAAAAGATATTCGACCTAAATCTTCTGACTTAAATAGGAGAGAGGGGATTATATATTTTACCTACTTTAGCTCTCTGCCCTGCTTGCTTAGTATACAGTATTATTAAATTATTCGGACTTTACATTGAATAGAATAGATCTAAAATATTCCACAGTTATCTATTAATTTTTTTTTCTCAACCATTTTACAAAATATTTGACTGTTAAAACTTCATCAGACTATCATTGTTTTGTTATTTGGTCCATAGTCCCTCCATTAAATACATTATAAAGCACAACTTATAGCTTTCAGAGTAATGCAAAAATGTGTTTTTTAATAATGACTGGTTTGCTTTGGACAGAAATGCCAC
>JBBPBX010078761.1:0-16552 GCA_038048925.1 Garcialebias charrua
GAAATTAAGTTTTTAATCACTTAAATGATGTAGTATTAGTCTGACTTGTTCATGTAGTTATCTTGACTTGATTCCTTCATGCCATATCTTGTTTGAAAGCTTGTAACCTCTAGTTTGAGATAAACAGGGTCTGGTTTAGCTAACATACACAAGTCACTTTGAGTGGGACATTTTGTGTGTGCATTTGGAAGAGACTTTGTGATCACTCCAGTCGTCAGATTTAAACACATATTTCCTTAGCCAGATACACTGAAAAACCTCTCACAATGGTGGGACTGGCATTTCTGTGTAGGTGGGGTTAAGCACTTCACATAGACACCAAACTTGCACAGAATAAACTAGACCTTGTGTCCCAAATCAACTGTTGAATTGTGTAATTTCGTCTGAAATTAAGTTTTTAATCACTTAAATGATGTAGTATTAGTCTGACTTGTTCATGTAGTTATCTTGACTTGATTCCTTCATGCCATATCTTGTTTGAAAGCTTGTAACCTCTAGTTTGAGATAAACAGGGTCTGGTTTAGCTAACATACACAAGTCACTTTGAGTGGGACATTTTGTGTGTGCATTTGGAAGAGACTTTGTGATCACTCCAGTCGTCAGATTTAAACACATATTTCCTTAGCCAGATACACTGAAAAACCTCTCACAATGGTGGGACTGGCATTTCTGTGTAGGTGGGGTTAAGCACTTCACATAGACACCAAACTTGCACAGAATAAACTAGACCTTGTGTCCCAAATCAACTGTTGAATTGTGTAATTTCGTCTGAAATGAAGTTTTTAATCACTTAAATGATGTAGTATTAGTCTGACTTGTTCATGTAGTTATCTTGACTTGATTCCTTCATGCCATATCTTGTTTGAAAGCTTGTAACCTCTAGTTTGAGATAAACAGGGTCTGGTTTAGCTAACATACACAAGTCACTTTGAGTGGGACATTTTGTATGTGCATTTGGAAGAGACTTTGTGATCACTCCAGTCGTCAGATTTAAACACATATTTCCTTAGCCAGATACACTGAAAAACCTCTCACAATGGTGGGACTGGCATTTCTGTGTAGGTGGGGTTAAGCACTTCACATAGACACCAAACTTGCACAGAATAAACTAGACCTTGTGTCCCAAATCAACTGTTGAATTGTGTAATTTCGTCTGAAATGAAGTTTTTAATCACTTAAATGATGTAGTATTAGTCTGACTTGTTCATGTAGTTATCTTGACTTGATTCCTTCATGCCATATCTTGTTTGAAAGCTTGTAACCTCTAGTTTGAGATAAACAGGGTCTGGTTTAGCTAACATACACAAGTCACTTTGAGTGGGACATTTTGTGTGTGCATTTGGAAGAGACTTTGTGATCACTCCAGTCGTCAGATTTAAACACATATTTCCTTAGCCAGATACACTGAAAAACCTCTCACAATGGTGGGACTGGCATTTCTGTGTAGGTGGGGTTAAGCACTTCACATAGACACCAAACTTGAACAGAATAAACTAGACCTTGTGTCCCAAATCAACTGTTGAATTGTGTAATTTCGTCTGAAATGAAGTTTTTAATCACTTAAATGATGTAGTATTAGTCTGACTTGTTCATGTAGTTATCTTGACTTGATTCCTTCATGCCATATCTTGTTTGAAAGCTTGTAACCTCTAGTTTGAGATAAACAGGGTATGGTTTAGCTAACATACACAAGTCACTTTGAGTGGGACATTTTGTGTGTGCATTTGGAAGAGACTTTGTGATCACTCCAGTCGTCAGATTTAAACACATATTTCCTTAGCCAGATACACTGAAAAACCTCTCACAATGGTGGGACTGGCATTTCTGTGTAGGTGGGGTTAAGCACTTCACATAGACACCAAACTTGCACAGAATAAACTAGACCTTGTGTCCCAAATCAACTGTTGAATTGTGTAATTTCGTCTGAAATGAAGTTTTTAATCACTTAAATGATGTAGTATTAGTCTGACTTGTTCATGTAGTTATCTTGACTTGATTCCTTCATGCCATATCTTGTTTGAAAGCTTGTAACCTCTAGTTTGAGATAAACAGGGTCTGGTTTAGCTAACATACACAAGTCACTTTGAGTGGGACATTTTGTGTGTGCATTTGGAAGAGACTTTGTGATCACTCCAGTCGTCAGATTTAAACACATATTTCCTTAGCCAGATACACTGAAAAACCTCTGACAATGGTGGGACTGGCATTTCTGTGTAGGTGGGGTTAAGCACTTCACATAGACAGCAAACTTGATGAGAATAAACTAGACCTTGTGTCCCAAATCAACTGTTGAATTGTGTAATTTCGTCTGAAATGAAGTTTTTAATCACTTAAATGATGTAGTATTAGTCTGACTTGTTCATGTAGTTATCTTGACTTGATTCCTTCATGCCATATCTTGTTTGAAAGCTTGTAACCTCTAGTTTGAGATAAACAGGGTCTGGTTTAGCTAACATACACAAGTCACTTTGAGTGGGACATTTTGTATGTGCATTTGGAAGAGACTTTGTGATCACTCCAGTCGTCAGTTTTAAACACATATTTCCTTAGCCAGATACACTAAAAAACCTCTGACAATGGTAGGACTGGCATTTATGTGTAGGTGGGGTTAAGCACTTCACATAGACACCAAACTTGCACAGAATAAACTAGACCTTGTGTCCCAAATCAACTGTTGAATTGTGTAATTTCGTCTGAAATGAAGTTTTTAATCACTTAAATGATGTAGTATTAGTCTGACTTGTTCATGTAGTTATCTTGACTTGATTCCTTCATGCCATATCTTGTTTAAAAGCTTGTAACCTCTAGTTTGAGATAAACAGGGTCTGGTTTAGCTAACATACACAAGTCACTTTGAGTGGGAGATTTTGTGTGTGGGTTAGTGTGGGTTAGGGTTACCCTAACCCACTAACCCTAGTGTCGGTACATTTAGCTACAGAGATTTTGAGCACACCATCGGAAAGCTCTCAATCTGGCGATCTAGAAAAGTGTCAAGTTGTGGACTGTAGCTCCATTTATGACCGAGTTATGAGCGGTTGAAAAAGTGTGGAGCACAACTCCATTTATCAACTTTTGAACCACCGTAACTCGGTCAATCTTTGAGCTACATGGATTTTGATCACACCATTGGAAAGCTCTCGGTCTGGTAATGCTAATAGAAGTCAAGTGCTAAAGCTAACCCTAACCCTAAACCTAACCCTAACCCTAGTTCTGGGTTAGGGTTAGCCTAACCCTAACCCAGAACTGGATCAAACACACATTTTCTGAGTCTCCAGAGTGAGACCTTTCCAACGCTGTAATGTGCACCTCCGTAGCTTCAAAATTGACCGAGCTAGGGCCATACTGTACCCTCGAGCGCATGACACTTCGTCGCTTATATCTTCGGCTAGGAAGGCGCCAGCGAGACGGGACTGGTACCGTTGGAATTATCTCGACGAGCCGAATCAAAATCCATCATAAAAAAAAATTGGTCCGAGTATGTCATTTTATGTGAAAGTGGTCTAGAGTGAGCTACCTCCAAGACCACTTTCCTTCTTCATTTTATGATTTCAGCTAGTAAATCGGTACTTTTAGCTACAGGGATTTCGAGCATACCATCGGAAAGCTCTTGATCTCGCGATCCAGAAAAGTGTCAAGCTGCATACCGTAGCTCGATTTCTGACTGACTTATGAGCTGTTGAAAACGCCGCCATTTATAAACTTTTGAACCACCGTAACTCGGTCAATATTTGAGATACACGAATTTCGATGACACCGTTGGAAAGCTCTCGGTCTGGCAATGCTGATAGATGTGTTGGAATTCCCTGTAGCTCAAAAACTGACAGTATTACAAACGTTCAAACTTTGCTCCAGGAAGGTGTGTTCGACAAAGCCTTACCCAGGAGAGGAGCACTAATCCTGGGTAGAACTTCATAGACACCCGCCTCTTCCTTGGTTGAAATTTTTTTTGAGTTATGGGCATTTTGAACACAGATTTAGGTTCGGGGTGATGTGTAGATATATAAATGTATCATGCTGTAGCTGAAAGCTCAATTTTTCAGTCCGACAGAATGGATTTTCTAAGACCTCAGGTTGATAGTTCGGTAGATGCGGCACATGTGCCGCATGTGAAGAAAACGTTGGCCACGCAGGAATTTATGAATCAAAATTCCATAAATCTGTCATATTTTGCAGATTAAAGCAACAGAGAAACATTTAAACCAGTAGTCAACCTTTAATCCGACAGCGTAAGCATCCCCGGAGCGTGCGTATCGCATGCGTCTACTGAACGCGGCGCATGCGCTGCAAAATGGCCGAAGTGCCCAAAAGTGGGAGGAGTCACGTGGAAGGCGGGACTAACACGTTGACTCGACGCCCAACAGCGATCGATAGTGCGGGGGGTCGCCGCTAGGCCCTCCGCAGGCCCTTGTTGCGCATGCGCTGCAGGTCTTCAGCGCATGCGCTGCGATGCAGCACATGTGCTGCAGGTCTGCAGCGCATGTGCTGAAAAATGGGCTCGGGTCAACCTCACAGATCTTGATCAGCGTATCACCCTGACTGCATGCTGTGTGTTTGGGGTCAATTCACATTTTCCTTGACCTTTTGACCTTTCAATCAGCTTTATTTATATAGCACATTTTAAAAACCGCAGGGTTAGCCAAAGTGCTGTACAGTAAAACAAAAGATAGCTAACTAAAACGATTAAAAAACAAAACAAAAGCAGCATACAAAACTAAAAATACATATACAAGTCACACTGCAGGTGGGTTAAAATGCCATAAAAGAACAAGATCACGTGTTAAAAGCCAAGGTATAAAAGTGTGTTTTTAAAAGGGATTTAAAAACAGGAAGAGAGGAGGCCTGTCTGACACTCAGTGGCAAATTGTTCCACAACCTGGGAGCAGCGACAGAAAACGCTCTGTCACCTCTGAGCTTCAGCCTAGTTTTGGGCACTGTCAGCAGCAACTGATCAGCTGATCTTAGAGATCGGGGAGGGCAGTAGGGCTGAAGCAGCTCAGACAGATATGGTGGGGCAAGGTTGTTCAGGCATTTAAAAACAAATAGCAAAAGTTTAAAATGAATTCTGTAGTGCACAGGGAGCCAGTGAAGGGACGCCAGGATGGGAGTGATATGCTCACGCCTACGGGTCTGGGTTAACAGGCGAGCAGCAGAGTTCTGCACGAGCTGCAGACGGGCGAGAGAGGTCTGGCTGATGCCTACATACAGTGCATTACAGTAATCAAGACGAGATGTAATAAAAGCGTGGATTAATTTCTCCAAGTCAGGTCTTGATAAGATTGGTTTTACTTTTGCTATTTGGCGAAGCTGATAAAAACTTTTCTGAACAACACTGCTGATCTGTTTATCAAATTTAAAATCAGACTCAAACTTCACCCCCAGATTGGTGACAGAGTCCCTGAGGTAACATGACAGTGAGCCAAGGTCTATGCTGGAAGAAGGACAGCAACTCGGTCTAAAAATCAAGATTTCAGTCTTGTTCTCGTTGAGACTAAGGAAATTTAGGGAAAACCATGCCTTAACATCATTAAGGCAGGGTGTGAGTTGCTGGAGTGTATTGTTTTGTGCCAGGGGAAGGTAGATCTGGCAATCATCAGCATAGAAATGAAAAGAAATGCCATGTTTCCTAAAAATTGAGCCAAGTGGGAGTAAATAAAGAGCAAATAAAAGAGGGCCAAGGATGGAGCCCTGGGGTACGCCATGTGGAAGAGGAGCAGTGGAAGATATGAAATTGTCCATTTTTACACAAAAACTCCTATTGGTTAAATAGGACCTAAACCAATTGAGGGCGGCACCCCTGATGCCCACACAGTGCTCAAGACGAGAGATTAAAACCCTGTGGTCAACAGTGTCAAATGCAGCAGACAAATCTAAAAGCAATAAAACGACACACTTGCCAGAGTCTGTTAAAAGAAAAATATCATTCGAAACCCTTAAGAGTGCACTCTCTGTACTGTGGCGGGCTTTAAACCCAGACTGAAATGGCTCAGTGATACCATTGTCCTCTAAAAATGGTACCAGCTGGTTGTAAACAACCTTCTCTAATAACTTAGAAATAAAAGGGAGATTAGAGATGGGCCTGAAGTTGGAGCAGAGAGAGGGGTCAAGGCCTGTTTTTTTAAGTAGAGGGCGTACAAATGCATGTTTAAAAACTTCAGGTACCGTACCAGAGGAAAGACTGGAGTTAATAATCTGGAGTACACTTGGTCCTATTGTATAAAATACCTCCTTAAACAAACGAGGTGGGATGGAGTCCGCGGGGGAACCAGAGGGCCTCATATGACCAACTGTGTCCTCTAGAGAAGAGAAAGACACAGGCTCAAACTGATCAAAGACAGATGAGCAGTGTAGAGGAATGGAGGGGTCATATGAAGGCTGAGAAATACCTGCTCTGGTTGACACAATTTTATCAGTGAAGAAGTGAAGGAAACTTTCACAAACTTCACTGGAGGCGTCAAAACCAACAGATTTAGGAGCGTTGAGAACCATGTCTATAGTTTTAAACAGAACTCGGGGGTTGTTACAGTTAGAAGAGATTACACCTGAGAGATATTTGTTCTTCTCAGCTTTTACAATCTCTTGATAATGTAACAGGCTCTCTTTGAAAATATAGAGAGAGCGCTCTCTCTAGCCAAGAGACTGAGGGGGACGCTTTTTTGTCACGGACCACATCCGGCGCTGACAGGATATGGTCTGTTAGCAGTCGTCCAGTTGATATAAGAGCCCGTAAATAAGTTTTTTCGTTTTTACTGATAGATAATTAGTTATTAGCGGTACTGCATTTTAAATAAAAATAGCGCAAATCCGCTTATGAATTATAAAAGTTAGTCAATCCGCTATAAAGCTAACAAATTGTTTATGTCCGCTATAAGTTGATTAGCACTTTAGCGCTCCCTAGAGGTCTGGCGCCCACCTTTGCGTATGAGGCAACCTCTGATCGGACGCACAGTCCTCCAAAGCCAGCAGCTCCCGGACGTCGGCCGTCGGTTCGGTTCTGGTGGGGTCCGCTTAGCATTTAGCCTTAGCTTAGCCCATGAGCTAATGTTGTCGCGTGGCGCTTTGGAAGTGATCGCTGAGCGATCCACGGCTGCTACTCCAGTCCAGACACATCCACAAAGTTCACCGAGTGTTTCCAGCTAATTTATCCGTATGAGGCAACCTCTGATCGGACGCACGGTCCTCCAAAGCCAGCAGCTCCCGGCCGTAGATGGTCCCTTCGTCAGCATGTCCAATCCCCGCCTGCTTAGCTCTGCTTGTTGCATGGTCAGGCGGCGGCGATCTGCTCATTTTATGTCTGTCGGCTGCGCGTTGGGAGCGATCGCTAACACGCTAAAAATTGAAATAAAACATAAAAATAACAATTATACTTTATTTATAAAGCCATTTAAAACAACCACAGCTGCAACAAAGTTCTGTACACATGAAATTAAGAACATTTAAACACACAATTTTTTTTTCATATTTTATTAAATATTATAACCTCGTAAAGTCGGACCCTCGTAAGTCCAGACGCTCGTAAATCGGGGACTACATATATATATATATATATATATATATATATATATATATATATATATATATATATATATATATATATATACAGTGTATGTTTTTGATTTTCTACATCTAAATTATAATGTTTTGCAGTTTTGATTGTTAAAAATCTGTATTTCTTTCTTATGTTTGTCTATAGTTGATTGTTTAAGGGAATTCTACCATTGATGTTGTCATCATTATTTAGTTTGTAGCAGGTCGCTCTTGTAAATGAGTCGACGAGGCTCAATGAGATTTACCTGACTAAATAAAGGTTGAATGAATATTCATTCAACCTTTATTAACCATTATTAGCCAAGCTGTTAGCGAGTTTACATTGTTGTGTAGTTGGCTCAGCTAGTTTCAGTTGGCTTGTTTCCTTCTGACTAATTAATAATATAGGATATATTATAGTAAATTATAATAGCAGTTCTCTTGAAGCAGTTCATAACCTGGAGAACAAACTTCTCCTTCTTAGCAACTACCTCATTTTCACACCTATCAGGAATGTGTCTCCACTGTGAGTTAACAAAGACCTATTGTTATGATTGATATCTGTATATACATCTAGCTTGTTCACAGCGGGAGATGCAGGTCTCATCCCACAAGCTGTGGGTGGGGGAGTGGGTTTTAAGAGTGAGAGAAAAATGGCCACATGAAGTCACAGACTGGGAGAACAAACTGGCACTGCCCAATCCGATTTATTCTAGTTTTAAATTGTAGTATGGTTAAGGAAAATGTATTGAATTAAAATTACACATTTTATTGAGGAAATGTAGTGAAGTAAAAGAGAAAGTTACTTGAAATGTAAATAACGAAGTAAAGTAAAAATATACCATACCATACCAGCTTCATTTAGCTTTAGAGCACTTTAAACACCCACAGGACCAAAGTGCTGTACACACAACAAAAATATCATACAGTCAGGTAATTAAAATGATTAAAATGATTAAAAGTCACATAAAAAAAGTTGAGCAATCATACAATCAGATAATACAAGCAATTAAAATAATTAAAATGACGGGCGGCCGTGGCGTAGTGGTAATGGCAGTCGTCCCCCAATCGGAAGGTTGGCGGTTCGAATCCCGGTTCCCCACACCATGTGTCGTTGTGTCCTTGGGCAAGACACTTAACCCCGAGTTGCTCCCGGTAGGACTGGAAAGCACCTTGCATGGTAGTCTGCCGCTACCGGTGTATGAATGTGTGTAGCACTTTGAGATTTTCACTAATGAAAAGTGTGTTATAAATTGAATTCATTATTATTATTATTATTATTATTATTATTATTAAAAGTCAACATCTCAGATGATGTCAAAGGCCAGGGAGAAAAGATAGGTTTTTAGAGGAGATTTAAAAACAGACAGGGAAGAGGCCTGTCTGATGTTCAAGGGAAGATTTTTCCACAGTTTAGGAGCTGCTACAGCAAAAGCACGGTCTCCTCTGAGCTTGCGTTTTGTCTTTGGGACACGCAGGAGCAGCTGATCACATGAACAGAGGGATCGAGAGGGTGCGTATGGATGCAGCAACTTGGACAGATAGGGCAGGGCAATAATAATAATAATAATAATAATGAATTCAATAGGCTCTTTGCACCTACGGCGCTGACGTCACATCCGCCTGAGCGGATGCGGCTCGCTAGCTTCCGCTTTGAGGAACTTAGACAGCTAGAAAAGAGAAACTCGCGTTTCAGAAGCAAGTTAAACATTATCACGAACACTGTTGTGTCCCTAAGCATGCTAGTGCAATGGTCTTTTAAGTTTCCACAGACTTTTTCTTTCGGATTTTTTTTTTTTTCGGATTCTTTTAATTTTCCACGGAGGATCCTCCAGACAGAAAATTGCACGTCTGCGAGTTCACATTGAGCGTGCAATCCGAAGGGATTGCATATATACACATGTATGTGTATATACACATATATATTGTGTATATACACATGTGTATATAAACATATATATTATGTGTATATGCACATATATGTGTATATACACATATATATTGTGTATATACACACAATATATACGTGTATACATATATACTATGTGTATATATACAGATGTATGTGTATATACACATATATATTATGTTTATATACACATGTATGTGTATATAAACATATATATTATGTGTATACACAATATATTAGTGTATACATATATATTATGTGTATATATACAGATGTAAGTGTATATACACATATATATTATGTGCATATGCACATATATGTGTATATACACATATTATGTGTATACATATATTATGTGTATATATGCATAACATTGTTGATAGCGTGATATCAACAATTGATATCCCACTATCAATTGTTTCAAGTATTAATGAACTTGGTAAATGGTAAATGGAGCTTATTTATATAGCGCTTTCCAGCCCCCTGTGAGGAGCCCCAAAGCGCTTTACAATAAACTTACCCTGATGCATGCTCCAGGTAGAAAAATATTAAAAATTAAAATAAAAAAAAAACTAAGTCTGATCCTCTGGACATTAAAAAAACAAATACTGTAGACAGTTTTTTTTTGTTGTTGCTTTTTTGAATGTCCAGAGGACCAGACTTAGCTTTTTTACATATTTAATGAACTTTTTACAGTGGCTTGCCTGGTTAATTATCAAAATAAACCTCGTCAGTGCATGGGCTAAGGGAAATAATTTCTTATGGACATTGTCCACACGAAATTAGTTCTCACAGAAGCATTGAAATGTATTTTTATTGTTACGAACTGATTGCATGTTATCACATTTCATGAATAAATGTGAAGACAAATAAACATTTCTTGTTTTTCACATTTCACTTGCTTTTATTAAAAAAAACACGGGCAAGCTAAACAAACTAAATTACAGGCCAGAGCTGACCTTAGTGCAACTTGAAATTCATTTACTTTGTGTAAAACAAATCAGAACAAACAAATTCTTCAAATGATAAATTGTAATAAAACAAAGTGTCTTTTTTTTTCTTTTGAATTTCATAGAATCTACAGCACACAACCTATTCAAAAACATAAAATAGAAGTGGTCACAGTTCTGTCTGATTATTTTTTGATCTTCCATCCAGTCGCTGCCAGACACCCTCGGTTGGTGACAGATGATGTGTCCAAATCGTAGTACAGTATACCTCTGCCACTCTAAGCAGACAGGTCAGGAAGAGAGCCAGTCATTCCTCTGAAGAGGGTATCCGTACTCCTTTGAATAAAACATCATGTAACCGAAGAATAGGAGTTACTCGGGTTCAGATAGCAGTTTACTATCAGCCAGTTATGTTTATTGCAAGATTACTGGACTGAAACACATCCAACTTTGTCTCAACTCGGTCATACAGTTTTCTAAAATAAATAAATAAATAAATAAACCAACAACAACAATAAATAAATAAATAAATAAATAAAACCTTCACTCCAAACATGAGTGAAACATATTCATTGTGCTCGTTTCATTTAAACACACTTCTGAACTGTGTGGGACAAATTATATTTGTCTCAGTAGCAAGTCCTCTCTTGATAGAAAAAAATAAAATTATTAGAAGCTGGCCAGCAAAACAAAACAAAAATAATTGTTCATATAGAGCTCTATATTTGAGTGTGTGTGTCTGATGCGTACGAACAGACAGATGAAAGAGGTTGTCCTGGCTGGGATGGTGGCCCAGAATGACGATGGCAGGCAGTGTCCGACATGGAAAACTCAGCAGCCTCTCTCTCTCTTTCTCCGCAGGCCCAGGACTCAGGAGTACTTTGTCAGTGTTCCTTTCTCCAATATTGGCCACAATGATGCACTAGCAGGAAAACATCATATATCAGGCATAAAGAAGTCAGGTGATAGGCAGAAGGACGGCAGAGACTAGCAGGTCTCTGCTCTCCAACGGTTCTGATCTCCAAAGCCCAGGAGTTGCCATAGCAACGGCAGTTGGAGCAGTGAGCTCCATTTTAAAACAGCATTTAACATTCTTTATCAAGCATATAACTCCATAAAATAATAACCACCTTATGAACATAGCTGAATATTAAATATTTCACTTAACACGACAACTTGACAGTAATTTTAACACAATACCCACAGTAAAACAGGAGTTTGGTTTCTAAACAACATTACTGCCTTAGCGACGACTTAGTACATAAAATTAGAACACATATGACTTTACAAATCTCCAGTAATGCTCACCTAGCAGGAAAACATCATATATCAGGCATAAAGAAGTCAGGTGATAGGCAGAAGGACGGCAGAGACTAGCAGGTCTCTGCTCTCCAACGGTTCTGATCTCCAAAGCCCAGGAGTTGCCATAGCAACGGCAGTTGGAATGCTGCCGCAAAGTAATGTCGTACTTTGCTCTTAAAGAGACACTACCCATAAAGTAAAAACAATACAGAAAAGCAAATAACACAGAATAAACAAATAAAATCCAGCTGGGTTACAATCACACAGATGTATTTAACTCGGGGCTAAAATATATGTATGGTAGCAAGACATGAAAATGATACATTGCCAGTATTATTTACCGTAATCCTCCTTTACACAGTCGACCAAGGCCACCATCTTGTCAACTGGACCTGGTTTTGCACCCTGTGAAATCCAGAACCAGCCACACAGGAACAACTGCACATCACCATTACAACAGGAACGGAATCTCTTGAGGACTACCTGTTGACAGATCATATTACACATTTTGTTAAGGTTTTCTTTCAAACTGTTGGCATGAAATGGAGTGCCCTCCTTAAAACAGTGAAAAATACTATGATCAAATGGAACTCATGTTTACAGCACGGGAAGTTATTTACAGTCATCAACAAATTAGCATATGCTTTATGATGGGGCTGGTTTGTGAGATTGATCAGTATACCAATATTCTAATCTTAGATGTCGTGTTTTCACAGCTGCAAGCAAAATCATTAACAGAAATAAAGACTTGAAAACCTCAGTCATTTTTATTACAAAAATAAATGAAATTAAAAAAATTATTTAGTAAATTAAGCTATTGAAATTAATGAACTTTTGTGAATACTACATTTGTTGAATATGACTGTACATTAGGAGAGGTGCTCTCATCTTTTTAGGAATGTTTCACATCTAAAATAGTTTAGTAAATGAAACTTTATATACCAGCTTTCAAGATATAAACATTACAAACTCCTTCACAATCAACATTAAAACAAAACATGTGGAACTAGTCTTGCTTTTAATGTTATGATGAAAAAAATGTCATAAAATGAGGAGGGGGCTGTAAACACGGTCCCCTTTTGAGCTCTTAACAAAATGCAAAAAAAATAATAATAACACGGAACCCATGGAACATGGCCATATAATACATTTGAACCAGAACAGTCAGCTGAACTCGAACTCTGACAAATTATCAGTGCTGCCCTACTTTTAAACTATGAGGTTTGTTGTGTTTCTTTATGGATCTGAAGCTAAAAGAACCGCAACCTGTCCTGTTACCTCGTCTCTGTTTGACACTATCAACAGCAAAAAAGAAATATATACTGAACACAAATAGAAATTATTAGGTTAAACATTGTCCGATTGAATAACTGAGAATGTTCAGGTACTTTATTGGTACATATTTATACTAAAATCACCGGTAAAAATGCCTGCTAGCATTAGCTAAAGCTAACGTTAGCCACACAATCGAAGCAAAGTAAAACTCACCTTCGTGTTTGTGGATGTAAGACGAGGCATACATCTTAAAGCCTTTCTCTAATTTAGTCGTTGGAGCTTTGGATGAGACTTACAAATGCGATTAACATCGTTAATAGTCAGCTTGGGCAAGCCCTGCAAACACGAACACCTCGAATAAAACGCCATGTTCAACAGACCGGAAGTGAGCGAACCGCATTGACCGGAACACGGAAGTTGACGTGCAAAGAGCCTATTTAAACGCACTTTTCATTAATGAAAATCTCAAAGTGCTACAAAGTGCAACAGAATTAAATGTCAATAAAACAAGTAATAAAACAAGTAAAATCGATAACAGTATCAACTAAGATCAAATATAGAATCATGAGGAGGCAGAGTATGCTTGGTTAAAAAGAAAGGTCTTCAAGCCGCTCTTAAAGTCAACCAGTGACTGTGGAGCTCTCAGGCAGTCAGGAAGAGAGTTCCACAGGCGGGGGGCAGCCACACTAAAAGCCCGGTCTCCCATTGTCCTTAATTTGGTTCTCGGAATGTGAAGTAGATGACTGTTCTGTGACCGTAGAGATCGGGTGGATGAGTATGGTGCAAGAATGTCCTTTAGATAATCTGGTGAAGTTCCGTGTAAGCATTGATGCGTCATGAGAGCAGTTTTGTATTGAATTCTGTAGGCGACAGGAAGCCAATGAAGGTTATGGAGAATGGGTGTAATATGTTCAAATTTACGAACTCTTAACAAAATCCTTGCTGCACTGTTTTGAATATATTGAAGCTTCTGAAGGTATTTACCAGGGATTCCAATAAACAGGGAGTTGCAGTAGTCGAGCCTGGAGGAGACAAAAGCATGGACGAGTTTCTCAGCATCGGAAAAAGTTAGGGATGGGCGAAGTCTGGAGATGTTTTGAAGATGGAAGAAGCAAGTTTTAAACAGAAGCTTAATGTTATTTTCAAATGTAAGATGAGAGTCCATTTTTATTCCAAGATTTGTAACAGAGGTGGAGAGGGGGATGTCTTGTCCAGAAAAGGAAATTGTTGTTATAGTAGATGTCTGTACCTGGTACAAGTCCATTAAGCACTTTAAAAGTAAATAAAATAATTTTTAAATGAATCCTGGAATGTGTAGGCAGCCAGTGCAGGGAGGCTAAAACAGGAGAAATGTGGTCAAACTTTCGTGTGCCAGTTAAAAGTTATGCAACGGTGTTCTGTACCTTCTGAAGCTGAGAAATACATGAATCAATCCAGCTGGGTTTGAAGTGTACTGGGATGTTGTGTTTGTTGAAAATCCTTCTGAAATTCTCTGAAACTCCAGCAACATAAGGGATGACCATGTTTTTTCGTCTGTTCTCCTTTTTCTGTTCATTATTGTGTTTTGTCGATTTCCTCGCTGACCTGACAAAAGCCCAGTTAGGATATCCACATGTTTGGAGAGAATTTTTGATTATTTTCTGTTCCTTTTCCTTCCCTTCTGACTTTGTGGGGATGTGTTCGGCCCGATGCTGTAAAGTTCTGATGACAGAAATATCTTACAAAAAGATCTGAAGCTCTCGAACTTGACCTCTCTAAATGGTTTTAAGAATCTGTTTGAATCCTGGCAAAAACCAATGCAGACATGTTCCTGTTACTGACCTCTGGCGTACCACAAGGATCCATTCTGGGGCCAGTCCTCTTTTCTCTTTACATGCTGCCATTAGGATCAATCATTGCACGTCATAATCTGTCTTTTCACATGTATGCAGACGATTTACAAATCTATCTGCCAGTCACTCCCAACCCCTCACTCAGTTCAAACACTCTTGTCAACTGCTTAAATGACATTAAGTACTGGCTGTCTCAAAACTTCCTCCACCTAAACACAGATAAAACTGAATGCATTTTACAGGTAGTTCCCGATTTACGAGCGAGATCCGTTACAACGAGGCGCTCGTAAACCGGAAATCTCGTAATTTGGAACGGTTGCCATGTCTCTCGTAAGTCCGGAATTTCGCTCGTAAATTGGAACGGTTTCGCTAGCGCGACTACAAACACTCGTTTTTCATCAAAAAACTGCTTATGAGTGCATAAAAATGATCGGAAATGTGTGTCCATATGTTTAGCTAACTAACTGTGGTGAAAAAACACATGAAAACTCAGTATTTTTTGCGTTTTTTCCAAAAATTCGCCAGCTCGTAAGTCTGGAACCTCGTAGATCAGAGCGCTCGTAATTCGGGGACTACCTGTATTTGGTGCACCCGATGACACCAGCAACATCCTTCCCAGTCCCAGTGTTGGTTTCCCCTCCCCCACTTCAACCCGGTGGTCAGAAATCTTGGAGTGCAGCTTGACTCCAACTTAAAGCTTGATAAACAGATCAGTTCTGTTGTTAAGACCAGCTTTTTCCAGCTCCGTCTGCTCTCTAAAGTCAAGTCATTTCTCAGCCGTGGTGATCTGGAGAAGGCCATCCATGCCTTTGTGACCTCCAGACTTTACTATTGTAATGCTTTGTATGTTGGTATTAATCAATCCTCCATCTCCCGTTTACAGGTTGTACAGAACTCTGCTGCGCGCTTTTTGACCAACACACAAAAGTATGAACACATCACTCCTGTCCTGTCTTCTCTACACTGGCTCCCGGTTCAGTTCAGGATACAGTTCAAGCTGCTGCTGTTTGTCTTCAAAGCTCTGAATGGACTTGCACCTCTCTACATCTCAGAACTTTTGAAAGCCCATCAGCCCGGCAGAGCTTTACGATCTGCCAGTCAACACCTGCTGGAGGTGCCTTGCTCAAGGTACAAAAAATGGGGAGACCGGTCATTTTCTGTTGCCGGCCCAAAAGCCTGGAACAGCCTCCCCCTTGAGCTGCGTGCCACCTCTGATCTGACTCTGTTCAAAACCAGACTGAAGACCCACTTGTTCAAAAAAGCTTTCAGTGTGTAACTTTTATTACTTTTGGTATTTTAGTATGTAGCATTTTTTATTTCCATTGCCTTCTTTTATTACTGTTGTTTTTTATTCTATTTTCACTGATTTATTGTTCCAGTTTATTCATCTTTTTATCCTGTTAAGCACCTTGGTCAATGCAAGGCATTGTAGGAAGGTGCTATACAAATAAAGTTTATTATTATTATTATTATTACTGATTTTCTACATCTGCCTTATAATGTTTGATACTTTAATATTTGATTTTAATTTGTTTAAAAAAATCTGTATTAGTCTCTTATGTTTGTCTATTGCTGATTGTTTAAGGAAATTTCTACTTTTATTGTTGTCATCATTCTTTAGTTTGTAGCAAGTCACTCTTGTAAATGAGTCCTCGAGGCTCAATGAGATTAACCTGACAAAATAAAGGTTGAATGAAAAAATATAATATAATAATATAATATATATATATATATATATATATATATTATATATATATATA
>JBBPBX010078762.1:4932-16551 GCA_038048925.1 Garcialebias charrua
CCTGCAGACTTGTTTTTTCTGTCCACAACTTTTGAGATGATGGGGAAGTTTGCAGTGTCGACAGCATTTGCTCTTGTGTACGCCTACACAGCAGAACTCTACCCAACTGTTCTGAGGAATACAGCTGTTGGTGCCTGCTCCATGGCCTCCAGAGTAGGGAGCATAACTGCGCCATATTTCATTTACTTAAGTAAGCTCTCGTCTTTCTTTTTATTATGTCAAATTAAGGCTACTTTGCTCATAATGTTGACCTGTGTTGGTAAATGCAAACAATAAGAATGACAAGCAACATAAGGGATGCTTTGTGATTGCATTTACAACTTTGTTTTTAGCTCACCATTTGTTTCAATTGTTTAGTTCAAACCTCCTGTCGCTGTTTGAGGAATAATTTAATGGTCTCCAGTGAAAATGTTAGTTCTTTACCAGTTATCGTATATTGGAAGAAAAACCTGCTCGGTTTTAAAATTCAGTCACACTTTTTAACTAGTTCTTAGTTAGCTAACCTGCTTGTTTTAGTAAAGAGAGGAAGTTGCACATTAAAATGTAGAAAAGCCCCTGACAGAAATAAAATAATCGTTCATTCAGACACAACTTTAATCCCTTAAGGCCATTTGCAACTCGTTTTTTCCCCAAGACTCTACTTTTTGTCTTTTTTATTTGCAGCACTTCTGTAGCACCATTGTAGACTAGGCTGTTTTTCACTGTCCTCTCCTGGTACGATGTTCCACCACAGGAACTTACTCCGTTTCGCTGCCTTACTTCCTGATGGGGAGCCTTACAGCTCTGGCGGGGTTGCTGAGTCTCCTGCTGCCTGAGAGCTATGGAATGCCTCTGCCTGAAACCATCAGTCACATGCAACAGTTTCCTGGGTAAAACTGAACCTCATACACTTCCATCCTACTGTCTTTTTTTTAATTCTTCATTGTTATTAATGTTACATTTAAGAAAATCACTACATTTTTTTTGTTTTGTTTGATTCTTACTTTTATAGAAATAAATTAATAAAATCCCAAACATTTAGGTGTGAGCATGTGGTGAATGCCAAAAACCGAACCCAATTTAAAATCAACTAAGCAGCATTTTTACACAAACGCAGCACAGAAACCCTTAACAGGTTTTTCAGCTTTTCTCAGAAAAACTGCCTGAAGTCAAAATGTTTGGCATTTGCATTTTAACTGATGGATTTTCAAAGAACTAGGTTCAATGTCACTGCTCTAAAACCTGTACAATCATTTACCTGCCACAAATTAATATTTTCATTAAACCTTTATTTATACAGGTTAATCCCAATGAGCCTCTGGGACTCATTTACAAGAGAGACCTGATTTCTTTAACAAAGAGTGATGACAACAACGACAACAATAGACAATCATAAAAGAGGCATACAAATATATACTGGTATATTTTTACAAATTAAAATGAAATGGTAACCAAAAGAACAGTCGAAAGGAAAAAGTAGCTGGGGGAAAAAACGGCTTGATTATAAGACGGTGTAGAAAACTAATAACAGGAACATGTCTGCATTGGTGTTTGCCAGTAATTTAACGGATGTTTAAAGTCACTTAGAGAAGTCAAGGCCGAGAGCTTCAGATCTTTGAAGAGCTTCAGATCTTTGGGAACCTATTGGGGCCAGTTTTCCATGCTCATGTACCAACATGCCCAGCACACCTCAGTATAGTATGATTACTAATTCACGTCTCGGAGGTAGTCACAGATTGACAATGAAAAACAAACGCTATGGAGCACAAGACCATTGATCTCTTGGGCCATTCCCAAGCCCGGGTAAATGGTGAGGGTTGTGTCAGGAAGGGCATCCATCATTAAAAACAAAACAAACAAATTTTTTTTAAATAATTTTTACCAAAACAAAAATTGAGCTCTTCCAAACACTACCATACATGATTGGTCGAAGCCCGGGTTAAAAATGATCGCTGCTGGTACTGCTGACAAATGGTGGTAATGCAAATTGTGCCGTTAGTCAAAGACCACAAGGAGGGAAACCTCAGGAGACTGAGGGCGAAGAGGGAAGTAAAGATTGTAGGACTGAAGGTAGAAACTATACAACAGAAAAATGACCAGCAAAAGTAGTATCCTGGATGGCAGAGAAAGAAGAGATGTATTATTTGCGCAAGAGACCAAGTAGAAGGGCAACAAGGCTTGTAGCATTGGGGCAGGGTTTAAGCTGTTTTACCATGGTGTAGATGGAAAGCAAAATGGATTAGGGGTGGTCCTGAACGAGGAGTTTGAAAGGAATGTACCGGTAGTTGAGGTGAAAAAGAGTGTCAGAGGGTGATGAAGGAAGGAAGGAAGGAAGGACATCTGATGTTGAATAATGTCAGTGGTTATGCTCCACAAGTTGGATGTGACATAGAGGAGAAAAAGAACATTTGGAAGTATCTGGATGAAAGGTGAGCTATGAGTGAAGGCAGGAGTACACATGTAGATTACATTTTGTTTAACAGTAAACTGGGAGACTGTGGACTAAGGGTATTGAATGACTTTTGTGGTGAAGAAGAGGGAAAGAGTAAAGCCAGAGAAGAAGACCAGTTGGTGGAAGCTGAGAAAGGAATAATTTTGTGAGTTCAGAGAGGAGCTGGTAAAGCTCTGGGTGATAAGAGCTTCCAGGTGGCGAGGCTACTATAGCAATACTAAAGCAATAGCAATTAAGAGATACAGCTAGAAAAGTACTTAGTAGCCGTGTTTCCATCAAGGTTTCTAGATGAGCATTTTGAAGTATCGCCTCAGAAAAGCTGAATGGAAACGGCAAGATGCGCATTTACTTCCTCAAATTCGCCCAAAAGTTGATACGCTCGCTTGAGGTGGTTTTTGGGTTCTTCGAAACAGAGCTGATGCGCAAAACGACAGATGGAAACAGATTTGCCGACTCAGTTCTGCCGTAGCGAACATTCACGTCACGTGACTTCGTCTCCGGACAACATGTAACATCGCTAAAACTAGTTGGCATGACAGAATAAATACAACTTGCCCGATAGCAACACATACCTGAAATATTCTCTCCATTTTGACGAGATGTGTGGTCGGGTCCTGTTTTCAACCGCTACTTCCTGTTTACTGTAGACACGCGTAACGCTGACGTCTGACGTAATGACGCTGACGTCTGACGTAATGCCGCTTTGCGTGGCCTGGTAGATGCGCTTCAAGCCAGTTGATGGAAACACTTCTGCTTCGCATTAATTTTTATTTACATATTTGCAAATTTTTGAAAATTCACTCAAAATCCGTATTGAAAATAGATGGAAACACGGTTAGTGTCTCTTCTGGACAGAGAGATGATGAGGAAACCTGGTAATGGAATGGTAAAGTGCTGGAAGCTATTCAAAGAAAAACTTTAGCCAAGAAGAACTATGACGATGAGAGGTCTGCAGAGAAGAGATGAGAATACAAGGAGATGCAATGTAGAGGGAGGTAGCTAAGGCAAAGTAGAAGGCATATCAGAGTCAGAGTCAGAGAGTCTTTATTGTCATTTGCACCGCATGTGGTACATGTGATGAAAACGAGATTATGTACACGGGGTCCCAGTTACATCCAACAACAAATGCAAGAGAAAAACAGTAATAACAACTAGAATTAACTAAGAGAAACATCAACTAGTAATACACTAAGCCCTAAAGTGGTGGAAAAACATCATTATAAACAGCAGCACGAACATGAGTCTGTATGAGCAGATGGTCACAGATGAACACAGCAACAAGAAAACAGATCAGCATCAGCATGATGTGATATTTTGCAGTGTTTATTCTTATTATTTATTTATTCATGAGTCTAACAGCCTCAGGGTAGAAGCTGTTCCTCAGTCTAGTGGTTCTACATTTGATGCTCCTCAACCTCCGTCCTGAGGGGAGTGGGGCAAAGAGTGAGTGTGCTGGGTGAGTGAGGTCTTTCATGATGCAGGTGGCTCTTTTCCTGCATCTGGAGGTGTAAATGTCTGTGATGGTGGGGAGACTGACTCCAACAGACTTCTGTGCAGCCTTCACCACTCTCTGTAGAGCTTTCCTCTCTGCAACTGTGCAGCCTCCATGCCACACGTTGATGCTGGAGCACAGGATGCTCTCCACTGCACACCTGTAGAAGGAGGTGAGAACTGGGCTGCTCAGACCAGCTCGTCTCAGCCGTCTGAGGAAGTAGAGTCTCTGATGACCTTTCTTGATCAGGCTGGTGGTGTTGTTGCTCCAGCTGAGGTTATCATTCAAGTGTACACCCAAGTATTTGTAGCTGGAGACCACCTCCACCGCAGATCCACCTATGTTCAGTGGGGCATGGGTGTGTTTGTTCCTTCTGAAGTCCACAATCATCTCCTTTGTCTTCTTCACATTCATGTGAAGATTATTCTCTTTGCACCAGCTCTCCAGGTGTTCCACCTCCTGTCTGTAGCTGGACTCATCATTGTTTGTGATGCATCCCACCACCGCTGTATCATCTGCAAACTTAACAATATGACAGCCTGGATGTGTGGCTGTACAATCATATGTGAGCAGAGTGAACAGAAGAGGGCTCAGCACACATCCTTGGGGAGAGCCAGTGCTGAGGGTTATGGTGGAGGAGGAGAAGTTGTGGATCTTCACGGACTGTGGTCTGTTTGTTAAGAAGTCTAGTACCCAGTTACAAATGGAGGGGCTTAGTCCAAGTGTAGATAGTTTGTCTATCAGAGTTTGGGGGATCATGGTGTTGAAGGCAGATGTGAAGTCCACAAAGAGCAGACGCACGTATGAGTCCTTCTGATCCAGGTGGGTGAGAGCAGTGTGGACCACAGAGGAGATGGCGTCCTCTGTTGATCGGTTCTCGCGGTATGCATATTGATGAGGGTCCTCGTTGATGTTGACGGTTGCCTTGATGTGGGACATGACCAGTTTCTCAAAACATTTAGCGACTATCGGGGTGAGAGCCACCGGTCTATAGTCATTCAGACCAGTCACTGTGGAGCTCTTTGGGACTGGGATGATGGTCGCGGTCTTCAGGCAGGTGGGAACTGACTCCAGTGCAAGTGAGGTGGTGAAGATGTCAGCCAGCACCTCACAGAGCTGGTCCGCACATTCCTTCAGAACTTTCCCTGGGATGTTGTCTGGTCCGGTTGCTTTATGAGGATTAATCCTTCTGAGACTGCCTCTCACTTCTGCTGCGGTCACTCTGAGATGCTCTTCATCTGGTGATGAGGTGAGTCTGGTGCTAGCTGGTCTGTTTGGATCTTCAAAACGTGCATAAAACTTATTGAGGGCATCGGGCAGAGATGGGTCCCTGGGGCATTGTTTGTTCTTGCCTTTGTAATCTGTTATGCATTTAATACCCTTCCACATGCTCCGTGGGTCTTGTGAGGTGAACTGTCCCTCGATCCTCTGTGCATACGTGGCCTTGGCCTTCTTAATGCCATCCCCCAGTTCTTTCCTGCACTTTCTCAGCTCCTCTGTATCTCCGGACTTGAATGCAGTGTCCCTGGCTGCTAGCAGGGTGCGGACTTCTTTATTTAACCAGGGTTTTCCGTTCGGGTAAGATTTAACATATTTTTTTATGGATACATTTTCAGAGCATGTGCTGATGTAACCCAGAACTGAGGAAGCATAAAGTTCCAGATCAACTGAGCTCCCATCAGTAGCTGCCTCCCTGAAGACAGACCAGTTTGTCTTCTCAAAACAGTCTTTCAGCATGGGGGTACTATCTTGAAGCCACAGTTTGATCTCTCTTTGTTCCGGCTTGGAGCGTCTCAGCGGGGGGAGCTGTCTTGGGACCAACATCAAAGCACAGTGGTCGGAAGCCCCGAGCGGTGGGCGTGGCTTCGCCGTGTACGCCCCCTTCACATTAGTGTAGACTTGGTCAAGCGTTTTATTTCCTCTTGTTGCTGTGAAAACGTGCTGTTGAGGTGTATGGGAAGCTGGATGCTCAAGAGGGTGAGAAGGACTTGTACCAATTGGCAAGACAGAGGGATCAGGCTGGAAAGGATAAGCAACAGGTTAGGCTTGTTAAAGATAGAAATAGTAATGATCCAACAAACGAGGAGACTGATGCAAAGGAGGAGGGAGAACATTGAGGAGCTAATGAATGAAAAAGATAGAAGAGAAGAAAGACCATAACTGCGGACAATGAAATGGGTAAAGATTAGTGAGGATGAAGCTTGGGAAGCTTTGAAGAGGATAAAGGCAGTTTGACCCATGTTTTCTTTTTATAGGGAAATAGGGAGTGGCAGAGAAGTATGTTAGACTAATACAGGACATGTATGTGGACATCAGGACTGTGGTGAGATGTGCTTTAGGGGTAACAGATAGCTTCAAGATGGAGGTGGAATTGCATCAAGGATCATAAAGGATCAGGATCATCAAGGATCAACTCTGAGCCCCTTCTTGTTTGCTCTGGTGATGGACCAACTAACATAGGCGGTCAGGCAGGAATCCCCGTGGACTATATTTGTAGAAGACATTTTGATCTGCAAGAACACAGGGAAGATACATTGGAGAGGTAAATGTATGCACTTGAAGGAAGATAAATATAAGTCTGCTGTATCAAAACAGAGTACACACGTGAATGAGAGTGAGACAGGTGGAACAGTGAGGTTACAAGGAGCAGAGGTTGCAAAGGTGCAGAACTTCAAATAGTTGGGGTCAACTGCCCAGGAAAATGTGGAGTGTGGTGAATAGGAGAGTCTGAGCAGGATTGAGTGGATGGAGAAAAGTTTCAGGAGTGATGTATAACCAAAGGGTGCAAACTAAGGTCAAAGGAAAGGTTTACAAGACAATGGCCCTCATGCACGAACCGTTCGTACGCACAGATTTGTTCTTAAACTGTGCGTACGAGTGATTTAGGATCATTTGCGGCATTCAAGAATGTTTTCGTATCCTACGATTTTTTCCAGATACGAACAAAATTTACGAGTGGTCCGGACCTGTCGTATATTTTAGGAGCGTCAGTCTGCTGTCATCCAGACGGAATTTCTCCACTAATAACTTCATATTTCGTTATTTAGAAAATATTTAGAGTTTAAAAAAGTCACGCACCACAATTGGTCTTGACAATAGGTTCTGTTTGAAGTCGAATTATATTTTTAAATGTAATAATGACTAACGGATTAAAGTATTTAAATTAAAATCAATTTGTTATCAATGCCGTTTTCTAACACTACAATATTAATATGAAGATCTCAAACTAAAACCAACTTAAATTATGAATTAATTTAAGTTTAATTTGTCTCGGTAACGCAGACTTCGGTAACGCAGACTTTAGGTTGACCTCCTCCTGTTGCAGTCATAGCTGTCAAATAGCTCAATCAGTAAAGCGTTGCGTCGCAGTGCAGAACTTTATGGGTTCGAGTCCCACATGGGACAACGTTTTTTTTTTCTCCTTTTAATTCATTCCAGATTTAAAAAACACAAGAAAACTATTTACAATACAACAAGAAATGAAGCATAAAGTCTTTTTAATCTGGAATGAATAAATAATCTAAAGAAGGAAGAAAAAAAAATTGGCATAACTTGTGGGACTCGAACCCACGAAATCTTGATAACAGTGCAACATTTTAACCAGTTAGCCACCAGTACAAGTGTATATTTTAAGGTCCACATTTCTTATAAACAAACATTCTTTGGCATTAGAGTCAGAGTCAGAGAGTCAGAGAGTCTTTATTGTCATTTGCACCGCATGTGGTACATGTGATGAAAACGAGATTATGTACACGGGGTCCCAGTTACATCCAACAACAAATGCAAGAGAAAAACAGTAATAACATCTAGAATTAACTAAGAAAAACATCAACTAGTAATACACTAAGCCTAATATAGTGGAAATAAACAGCAGCACGAACATGAGTTTGTATGAGCAGATGGTCACAGATGAACACAGCAACAAGAAAACAGATCAGCATCAGCATGATGTGATATTTTGCAGTGTTTATTTTTTATTTTATTTTTATTTATTCATGAGTCTAACAGCCTCAGGGTAGAAGCTGTTCCTCAGTCTAGTGGTTCTACATTTGATGCTCCTCAATTAGTTGGTAATTTACTCCCATGAGTGACGCTGCTAATAAGGACAGATTTACTTTTCTCGATCAAGGAGAGCAGAACTCCAATCTCCGCACCGGTAGAGTTCTCCTTTTTTACTTTTCGCTGTCATTTTATGCACGAACACGTTTTGCCTCCGAGGCAGGAAACGTAGCCTTATATGGTGTTTTGAGGGGTGGGAATTATGTAAATGACCTCTCGCGTGCACGCGCAGCTGTTTAGAACAGGTGGGATTCATCATTTTAACGCAACCCATTTACACACGTTTCCTCAGGATAGAAGACTTTGTTGAATCTGACGTGGCATGTTCGTACGAACGCTTCGTACGAACAAAAGTAGGAGAAATTTAGGATAAAAATACGAACATTTTCGTGAATGAGGGCCAATGAGACCAGCTATGTTGAATGGTATGGAGACAGTGGCATTGACA
Source organism: Garcialebias charrua (assembly GCA_038048925.1). Taxonomy (NCBI): domain Eukaryota; kingdom Metazoa; phylum Chordata; class Actinopteri; order Cyprinodontiformes; family Rivulidae; genus Garcialebias; species Garcialebias charrua. The sequence continues at coordinate 13,363 of JBBPBX010078762.1, forward strand.
AGACAGTAGACAGAACTGGAAGTGACAGACGTGAAGATATTGAAGTTCTCCTTGAGAGAGACAATGATGAATAAGATTGTGTATGAGAATCAGATACAGCACATGATGAAAAACTGAGAGCTAAAGTTAAAGACCACACTGAGATGGTTTAGACATGTCCAGAGGAGGGACGGTGGAGATACAGTATATGTAGAATAATGTTTAGAAATGCAGCTGCCTGGAAAAATGCAAAGAGGAAGGCTTAAGAGAGAGGACATGGAGGCAGTTGGAGTGAGGACAGAAGGTGCAGAGGACTGAGTGAGATGGAAGAGGACTCGCTGTGGAGACCCCTGAAAAGGGAACAGTTGAAAGAAGACAAATCCAGATGGACAATGAAAAGGTCAACTAAATAATAATTTGACCATTTTGGAAATTTCATGTTTTGACCCCAACAAAAACATTAATGCAACGTCAAGCATTCTGTGAAGAAATGTGTTGTGGTGATTGCTATGAAATGAGTAACAACAGTTAAACTGTCAAACTTCATTACCATACCTGTGCCATTACGACAGACACCAGTACTGAACATGACATTGTCTTGTGTCTTCTTTCTTACTCTATTTTCTTTAACACAAATCTCTTCCACCTTGTACTGTGACAACAATGCCCTCTGGCAACATGAAGTAACATTAGCAGTAGAAGAGGAAAACAGACTGCAAATAACTTGTTGAAAGCGACATATTTTAATTCAATTTTTTACATAATTTGACTGTGTATGTGTACACAGTTTAGCAGACTGGCTAAAGGGAATTATAACAGACAAGAAGAAATTCAGTAATACAAGAATGTGAGGCATGAAACTTCAAGCATTAACCCTATCAGCACCAACTGGTATTCTTGTTAGTGGTGGCATAATTATATATGGAACCATTTTGTTATTAGTTTTTATTGCACAAATTAGATGGAGCTATGAAGAAGAGCAACACCAAATTTATCATAAATAAATTGTCATATATTGGAACAATCACACCAGAAACATGAATTTTAAAAATGTTTTTACAAAAATAAATAAATAAATAAATAAAAATTCCTGCTGTTGGACTAAAATCTGAAAATCAGCCAGTGTTCTAACTTGTATTTTACTGCTGGTGGATAAGTTTGTATTTCTTTGTTTCTGCAGATGTTGTCAAAAGTTTCCTTACACCACCAGGCAAGCAGAAGAAGAGGAAAAGACTGAAGAAGTATCTCTGGTCAGAAAGTTCAGCACGCAGACTTGAAACAAATGACAGCTTACAGTTTGTGCCCATTTTTTTCAAAATGGGGGAAAAAGAAAAAATATATATTTTAGTGTTACATTCAATATTATGTCTAAAGCACAGCAGTTGTGAAAGCACCGATCTTTCTATTCAAAATGCTCGTCGACTTGGCAGTTAGACCCACTTCCTGTTGTTTTAATAAAAAAATATTGGAATATTTTGTGTCAACACCATTCAGTACATAGAATAAGGTAACGTTTAAACTTTAGGCTTTTGTATCAAATATAAACCGTACAGAATTTTATACTTCAACTTCAAATGAATATTCTGGACATGTATTGATGATTTAAAATGTGAAAAGTGAAACAGTTCTTGAATAAACAGTCAATTTGGTAAGCTTTGAGTGAGTTTTGAAGTTATATAATTAATGAACTATCTATTTTTTTCTCATTTGCTGTAAAGTCTTAATTTCCCCCCCTATCTGGTGCTGATCTGTATCCGGTCAAGAAAATATATAAAATGTAAAAACACACTGATCTTTAAAAGAAATGTATTTACACTTTGAGTTTTAAGACTTGCAGTAACAACAGCTCATGGATGCTGACAGGATGAAAAGTTTGTGATCAAAGAGGACTGTCCAGGTGGACAAAAATCTTGGCAGAGACATTTCATTCTGTTGTGTCAAGAAAAAGAAACTAGTACATGCAGTAAGGCGTACTTAAATATACTGTAAATCATGAACCTTTTTTTTTTCTTCTTACTATTATGGGGCAATGTGTTTTTTCTTCACCATTTAATGATTTTTATTTATTTATTTAAATATTTTTATCAGACGTGCAAAGATGTAAAATGGAACAATTGTTCCAAAGTTTGGATACTTGGCATACTCCATAGTGTTTTTTTTTTCTCCACTATGGAGTATGATGTCTGTGGAAATCAGTTTGTTTGGTGGCTCCTCAGATTGAAGAAGTCCTTTGGATGACGGATGAAACGTCTCAGCAAAAAAGAAACCGCCCAGATGACCTGACTGAACATTGTTGAATTTTTACCTGGATTACTGAGCATGAACTTTGGTGTCCTGATTACATTCCAGCCAGCGCCTCTTCACCCTACAGCCATCATATCAGCTGCAGGCAGAGACACTGGGAAGTCATGGAAAAGAAGCTGCTCTCCAGGATTCCCAGATAACAAATGGCAACAAAATAAAAGGATGACAGACCATGAACTTTTTGCTGTCTTCTTAAAGAGTCCATCAAAAATGACTATATTAGAAAAAATTAGAACATTGTATTTTAATTCTGCCAATTCACAATGACCTATTAATATGGAGGTTAATATGTTAAAATTGAATTTATAAGGAAGCTGATCAATTTAATGATATATTCCCTTCACAACTCCTCCTGAGAATCAAATCAAAGCTCACAAAATGGGAAATATATTATTCATTGCCCACTTAAAGCAAAAATATTGGCTACTAAACGATAAATGGTAATGGATATCTCCACACACATTCACACAGAACTCTACTAGAGCTCTACAAAGACTAGCCAGTGCTTTTAGATCACATGGGACACACATCAGAAGCAAAGAGGAGGTTCAGTGTTTTGCCCAGGGACACTTAAACATGTGACTGCTAGTGGAATTGAACCCCCAACTCTCCCATTGGAGGATGACTGCTGCTCTAACCGCGCAGCATCAGCTGTCCCTGAATAAAAAAAATAAAAAACTAATCATCTCATAAATCTTTGTCACTCATATTAGATGTAAGGTGTATTTGTGGCAACATAAATACCCTTTATTAAATTTAATTCAACCTTTATTTATGCAGGTTAGTCTCATGAAGCCTCAGGGACTCGTTTACAAGAGAGACCTGTTTTTAACTAAGAACACGGATAACGGTAGACAATCATAAAGCATAACATGGAAAGTAAATGGAATATATATATATATATAT
>JBBPBX010078764.1:0-16549 GCA_038048925.1 Garcialebias charrua
GCCCCCTGCTGTGCGTAGGGACGTCCACATGTTGGGTGAGATTAAGAGAGTCCAGAAGAGACTTAAAATCTGTTGCCAACGGGGAAGAGGAATTGTCCATGTGGATATTTAGATCGCCAAGAAAAATAGTTTTCACAGGGGAGGTGCAGAAAAAGGTGAGGAGGTCATGCATCTCTGAGTTAAATGAAACATGCGGTTTGGGAGGTCTATAAATCAATATAACGTTCATCAGGAGTGGGGCTTTGAAGTTGAAGGCCAAACTTTCAAAAGAGGAAAAGTCCTGAGAAGCCAGATGTGTCAATTTTAAATTATTGCGGTAGATTACAGCCAGACCACCACCGCGGCCAGTGCTGCGGGCTCTCTGCAGATAACTGTATCCAGACGGACAGGCCTCATTTAGAGAACTGTACACATCTGGCTGATGCCAAGTCTCTGTAAGACACATGAGGTCCAAGTCCTTCTCCAGAATGTGATCGTGAATTAGGCATGATTTGTTTGATAGTGACTGCACATTGAAAAGTTCTAATTTAATACCAGTTGGTGTAGAAGCCTTTTGAACCGGTTTCAGCAGACTGAAGTCCACTCCACGTTTTCCTTGCCACTTCGTGCGCTGTGGACTACAAGGGACTACAGACGCAGCGTTCTGATGACGTCGTCGAGGTGCGACACGTCTCTTGGACGAGACACACGCGATAGACCCAACCTGCGGCTGTCCAGAGTAGATGGATATCTTTCGAGAGCTTCTGTGGATATAACGAGGTCTACGCAGAAGTCCCAGTTGTTTGATGGTGGAAACAGAGGGAGGAATGGAGCAGTTGTTAAGTCCAAGCAGCTGCGAAGCAGAATACGTCAACATCGTGCCAGCCAAGCCGGGGGAAGCTAGCACAGAGCTAGCTGCTAACAGCAGACCCACGGCTCCGAAAGAAACAACCAAGAAGCAGAGGGATGTAACTTGGTTGAGCATATCGTGAAGAGGAGCACAGGAGAAAATCCAGGACAGTCCAGATGACACAGGAGGTTGACAGGCAGTAGGTGAGTGGAACAATAATTGCAGCTACGTAACGTAGTTCTTGAAGTAAGTTCGTGCTGGAGTTTGACAGGAGGTAGACAGCCCAAATTCCGGTTAGGAAGAGCTAGCCAAGCTGTCCGTAAAATCCTTATTAAAAACCACTGAACAAAACGAGTCCAGATAAATGTCCAAAAAATGTCCAAAAAATAGCAACAGTAAAATAACTATTTAGCGTGGAGAAGCGGCGACATCACGCCAGCGTCCTCTCCAGCTGGTGTCAATCAGTTTACTGCATGTTGCCTCCCGGGGGCAGCACTGACACACGTTTGACTCATGTGAGTATGAGAAACGTCTTTTCTGAGACGGATCAGTGGTATTACCTGTGGCTTGAGTCGTTGAAGAAAAAGGCAGAAATGTCCTGGCTGGAACTAAATTGTCCAGACCAGGCTCATGACAGTTAACTGAGTTAACAAAAGCAGAAGTTTGTCTGACATGACTGTGCAGTGCATCGCCTTGTGCCTGCAGATAGTCACGTACACATGCCCCCGTCCTCGTACGGGGAGGCGGGGCTGGAGTGGGTACAGGGGGACCATCGAAACCACTTGAAGCTCGGCTTTGTGTGGAAGAATGTGCATTGTTTGTATCGCACGAACCTGGAGATGCGTTCACGGACCTCTGAAAGGAGGAAACCGGCATGTCTGAATAAAAAACACTGTTTTCAAAGACAGATTCTTTATTTTCAGAAAACAAAACATTGCGGAACACATCCCCTGTACACCGTCATTTTTTCATGTCCCGCTTTGCACCTTGGTGCTGGCTGGACCATGAGGACTGCTGGCGACCCCTGCCTCTGGAGCTCCAGGCTCCCCGCTGGAAGTAGGGAGCCGGTTGTCCTTTGGACGGGGCTGGTGTGTGCGGCACAGCGAATGTCTTTGATGGGGATGAAAGCCTCTTCTCGCTGCGGTACGCCTTACTCTGCTCCGTAGGGCGCACCGGACCGTGTGAAGCTCGAGGGTCTGCCCGCGGCGGAGCAGCGTGCTTCCTCACCTGCTCGAGCGCGTCTGTGGACGAGCGCAGATGGTCGAACACAGCCTGGTAGTGATCGCCGAAAAGACCCTGCGTCGAAATCGGCCCCTCCAGAAGCTGTCGCTTGATCTCCTCTGTGATGGTGGGGCACAGCTTGAGCCACACCTGACGTTGGAGCAGCGTAGCCCACGCTGTGATCCTTGCAGAGCAGGTCGCCAGTGCCCCGCACAGGTTGGTGATGGCGTCCAGAGCCGCTCCTGCGTTCTCGTGCGTCGGCTCCCGCCCGACTCCGACAGCGAGGAGAGCGATGTTATTTGCCGCGGCACCAACCTGCGAAGCACACTTGTGGATGCGGTCCTGCATCTTTGTAGAGAACTGATCTGCAGGTGCTGGTGGTGTCGCGGGTTTCCCCACAAGTTTGGCGGCTTTTAGGCCAAAAACCGCGGACAAACTTTGCTCCAGTGGTGGAACCGGGGGGAAGGTCTGGTCCGTCAGTCCCTGGACCTTCGTCACCGCACAAATGAGGAGACAGGCGCCCTCATTTTTAGCGGTTCACGTCCTTCAGCCTGCAGCAGAGAGGATGTCTGGGACGCACGGCCAGATCATCTGCGCCTGGCTCACAGGCTTCGCAGCGAACCGTCCCGCCAGGAGTGGTGTCGCAGACGTCTGAGTGGTGCATTCAGGGACCGTCATGCCGCACGTACCCGCTGCCCACCTGATGATGTCCGGCAGCGCGTTGGCCAGGTTGAAGAGAGGACCTGGCTCGACCGTGTCGGGGTCCGTTGGTCCTGCGCCCTCAGGAGACGGAGCCCTGCTGCTGCAGGACTCCACATCAAAGAGCTGGTTGGTCACTGGATCGTGGTCCGCTGACGGGCCAGCTGGCATCTGTGTGGACGTGGCGGCCATGCCGACCACGGCTGCTCCCTCGGTGGGGGGTATTGTCGGTTCCACGCACTTCAATAGAAGTGGGGCAACGCGACTGCTAGCTCCTTCCAGCTGGGGAATGAAGGGTGAGACCGGACCTGAACCCCCAGCGGGGGAGAGACCGGTCTCGCTAGCTACCCCCGTGGTCGCGTAGTCCGTCTCCTCCAAGAGCCACAGAGGGGGCGGAGCGACCACCATCGGCCGAGCCTCAGCTGCCGTCCGGGCAGTGAGGTCGAACCGGCGCTGCCTCTCGTCCAGAGGCAGGAGCTGGCAGGAGGGGCACTCGGGAGACTGGACCATCGCCTCCTGCGCATGCTCAAATCCGAGACACATCTCGCAGCCAGGATGCAAGTCGGCCTGCAGCATGAAGCCGGTCTTGCATCCTGGGCACTTCTTGATGGATCTTCTTCTGGTATCCATGAGGTAGAAATCTTCTCAATCGGCGTGAAAAATTTTTGGGAGCCGATTCTCGGTCAGCAACAGAATAAATAGCAGACCGAGGCGGGGCCCACGGCAGGTGGGCGTGGACTAGAAGTCTTCAGTGATTGGCGCGAGGCGCAAGGGTAAACCCGCTAGGGCGTGGCTTAAAGGGCGACAGCCTGCATGAAATATAATCACATTTTTGTATCGTTAAAAGCAGCCAAGCTGAGAAGCTAAGCTACGAGCTAAGCTAACAGGCCAACCTTGGGGAAAAACCTCTGTCTTGTCGAAGCTCCAAAATTCACAGTTGAAACCTGTGCCTTCGTGTAAGAAGTTGTTTTTCTCTGCATAACAAAGCTGAGAACTTTACTGATTTTTTTAATTAAAAGCTATGTGTGAAAAATGTTATGCTAAAGAGCTCAAACCACACAGAGCGTCTGCCATTTTGAGAACCACAAAAAAAAAGGAAGGAGAACAGCCCATGCCATGTCAAGGAGCCTCCCTCCCATTTTTCTTAAATGAGACAGGCTGCTTGCTCCCTCACTATCCATACTTCAGTTCAAACAGTTTTATGCTGCCATATGGTAGTCAAAAAATGGAACTACACTCTAAACAAATTAACCAACATTTCTTCTTAAATTTGACAATAATTACAAATTATTGTCAAATTTCAAACAATATCGTTTATCACTAGGGGTGTAACGGTACATGTGGGTGTACCGAACCGTTTCGGTATGGCACGTTCGGTACGTTTGGTTCGGCCCACGTGCGTAGCATTTCAGTTATTTTTTTCACTCATTAAATTTTATTAACGAGAGATTATGCACCGCGGAACTAAAATTCCTAAGCGTGTTTCAACACGGTGCTATTATTGTTATTATTAGCATCTTGTTGCTGTCTCATGTTTGGGAACATTATGGCTTTCTTGTTAAAAGACAAGTGAACAAATCCAAAGCTGTGTGTCGATGTTGTTTCACGGAAATTTGATCTGCAGCAGGCAACACGTGTAACTTGTTAAAGAGCGACTCCACACCCTGTGGATCGGTAACTCCTCCCCCGAAGCAGTTTGAAATTTTCCCTCAAAATAGGCGTGTCGAGAGTCGAGCAGGGGAGGAGGTTGAGGTTGTCCTGTGTTCACGCCCCCTCTAGTGGTAAACTCCCACCCCTCCCCAAGATTAGATTTCAAAATGGCGGATAGTCACGTCTTCAGTAAGTAAATACCTAAACTTTTACCAAAATAACAGTTGTAAAATGTTGTTGCGTGCATTTAATCACACACACACACAGCTTATGCGTATGCTTCTGAACACAGAACACATTAAAAACCTGTTTAGCTGCATGGCATGCGGTGTACAGCTGTGTTTTTGTCATTTTAATTTGCCACATCTTATTACTTAGCACATTCCAAAAGTAACGTTTCATAATAAATTTTATTATAAAATATTGATTTTTCCTACCCTCTATAGGGTAGGGTTTGTTTGACGCTTTGGCTTATTTTTGTTATGCAACCCAGAACTAAACACACATTGTTTTTTGAATTGACTATTAATTAGCACCAAACAGTGGTAAAATCTTTTATTTGGTTTCCAAATACTGTATCCGTGTTTAGAAACATTAGATAAGCTTGTACAATATATATTTGTTAGGACATGTATACAGTATTTGTTTAAGCTATGTGTCAGCTAATCAAAACTGGGCACAGCACAGCTGATAAGATTAATGAGAAAATATTGAGAAAATATTTCTTAATGCAAACCAAACCAATTGCAATAAATTTAACAATACATGTACTGTGTATCCTTTAAAATGTTCTTTTCAGATAACTGTGATGACTCAAAGCACCCAGCAGCCACACAGAGTAATTGCAGCCAGGATTACTTTAACCCAAGAAGATGATGCAGAGTCTCGGCCAGAGCTTCATCTCCTGAGACCTGCATCCACGACAATGTTGGTACAGCCGAGACCCTGGTGTTCGTTTCTGGCTGGAAGGTGGGGCATCCTGAAGGTGGTTGGGACTCCTCGTTCTGCTGTCCACTGCGTCCAAACAGAGGAGCTGGGGTGGTGTCCCATGTGTTTTCAGAACCTTTTGTTGTTTTGAAGTAACTTACTGTTAATAAAATGAATCATAGACAACTAGTTTTTGTAATCAATTTGTTTATTTATTTTTTCCCTCATGCATGAGGACAAATCTGGGACACGATGCAGCGGTCGACTTCCCTCACTCCATCCCGACCCTGGATATTTGCAGTCCTGAAAAGAGAAAAGATCAAAAGTTTAATCTGAGTAAATGTAACATTTCAATGGAGAAAGATGTTGATTCAAAATTTCACAGTGTCAACAAATCCCCAAAATGTTGGGACAGGTAGCAATGAACAAATAAACAAGAATTAATGTTGCATAAACTTTTTTAAAACTTTTTTTATATAAATGTCCGCCATAATAAAAGTAATAAATAAAATAATAAAAACATAATTAATAATATTAATACCTGCAGACAGAGGGTAGGGTACAAAAGTAATAAATAAAACATGAATACATGTACCTGGTGAATCAGCTCTCATATATGTCACCTCCAAAGTGACATGTCTACACGTCTCCTTGATGCTTGATGTCTGTGAAGCACGGCTCAGATTGGATGTGGAACGCCTCATGGAAATAAAAAAAGAACAACACATTTTAATCACCTTACAAACAAGCATACTGTACTTGTTTTCACTTTGTTGATCTGTTAAACAGATGACCCAGTGCAAAATAAATACTGCTGCCCATGATACTCATTCACAAGTACACATTATTTTATAAATACCTTTGATGCACAACATTATTATTTGCAGCAAAAGTACACCGTGTCTAAAACATCGTACTGTAACTAGTACAACAGCTAAAATTAGCGCCAGCTAGTCTCCATTGTTTTTTTATGTCACGGTCTTCTTTATCAGAGTTCATAAGAGTTCACACACTCTGCGGTGTTCATAAGAAACACTAGATTTTGAGCATTTAAACACAACCACAAACTAACGTTGATCAGCAACAGATAAAAACGCCACGACCTTGTGGGGCCACACCGAAGCAAAGCTGCAGGTCGCAAACACAGCACATGAAGAAACACGTCATGTACTCAAAAGATAAATTATGGAATGAAAGGTGTAAAATGGTACTCACCTCCAAACGGATTGTAACCTGATGGTGTAAGGGTGGGTGAACATCAGTTTGAAGAGCTTTCTTGGAACATCGTGGCTCTTCTATGCTAATGCTATGTTGCTAATCGCTAATCCAACCCCTGAACTCTGGAGGGGGAGTGACCTGGGAGTGACCTTCTCGGGGGAGTGGCTCCACTTTTATACTGAGGCAGCAGAGGCTGTGACGACATCGTGCGAAAATTAATGACTGTGCGAAACGTAAACTAATGAGAAAGTCAGGGTGCAATACCACAGTTCAACCCATAGGACTACAGATACTCGTTTTTAGACCAAATATTGCCGATTTTAACTAATACGAACAAATACATGAAAAATAACTCAAAAATAGTGCTCAGAAACATTTTAAACACATTCTAGGGAGTTTATCAGCTAAAAAAAGTTAAATTTGGGTTCAGTTTCACTTTAAAGCTCTTGAAACGACATCTTCCGAAAGTGAACATCTCTTCTACAAGCAAGAAAAGCAGCTTGTTACAAAGACCGATAACAGCAGCATTTAAACAACCTTTATCAGGTAATTCAGGGCGGTCCAGAGCAATAACACAAGCTGTAGTTTTTTTTTAAGCTCTGGATCTACGTCCCTATTCTATTGTTGATATGCCAGCTTTAAAGTTCTTGAGCACCGCTACGACATCCATCACGTCAACACTTCCGGCAAAAAGTTGTGGCAGCACTTTATGAAAAAGCTAAAACTGATATTGTCAACAAGCCTTGGGGCCGATTAAAGCCCTGCCACATGATGATGAAGATGATGACCGAGAGATTCAACAACTTCATAACAACCGTTCAAGAAGAGGTATTGTTCTTTTATTATTATTATCTAATTAACTTTTTTTTTAATTATAATCTTAACTCTCTTTTTTTTTTACCTCTTTGTATTTTATTTCCAGTATGTGAGAGATAGCAGCTGAGTCATCCTGTTCAGGGAAATTCACCAGAGATCACCTCTAGCTAAGAAGTCTGTGATGACCAAACTCTGAACTTTTCCAGGGACCTGTCCCATCTGTGGGAGCAGGTCCAAGAAAAGGTTGTTGTGAGTAATGACGCCAAATACAGCCACACTGCAAAATTAGCAAAGCTCTACCTCTTTATTCCTGCTACCTGTTAGTGAGCGGATTTTCTCCACTGCTGGAGATATTCACTGCACCTAGATCTGTGCTTTTGGCAGAAAATGTGGACAAGTTGGTCTTTTTGGCCAAAAACTTAAAACTTGATTACCGTACTTTCCGGCTTAAAAGTCGCTCCGCCCTATATGTCGCATTAGTCCAATTATGTCCAATAAAGTGGAAAAAATCCATAAACGTGTCACACCTCCGTATACGTCGCATCTATTATGCATCACCGCTGACGCGTCGCTTATGTTGACAACCCAGAAATGTGGGCCGGTATTTTGCCAAAAATGGATTGGCTGCGAAATGGTAGCAGGAGCGTGCACGGAAGGACTTTAGCAAGATTAACACGGTAAAAACAATTATTTGTTTGCTGAAAATTATAGCAAAGATGTGTCTTAATAAATGAATGTAATTGTCAAATCAGCTGGATTTAAAAATGAGTTTTGCTACGTGCACGGGTGGGGGAACGCTGCATTTCTTTAAAATTTAGCAAGATAAACACATTAAAAAAATATATTTGTTTGATGACATTATAGCAAAAGTGTTTCTGAGTTGAACTTTACCTTTAAAAATTAACGTAATGTTCCAATCAGCTTGATTTAAATAGTTTCGCTTTGAAGGCTCTTCCAAACGTAAAATAAATACAAAATAAATGATAAATAAATCGAATTTTAGCTCAAACATCTCCTAAAGCTAATCAGTTGTAAATGTCCACCCAGTGATTACTTTCTGTAAGTTTCATCAAAATCTGTCGTGTGGTTCATGAGCTATTTTGCTAACAAACACTGAGGTAACAGTAGTTCAGACCTCCAGAGAGCAGGAGGCCAGGCTGCGACAGAGTCCGAGCAGAGGAGGCTGCTGTAACGACACATAAGCTGGGAACGGTCGGTGGACCCTAGCGGCCGAAAGTGGTACTGCGCCGGGTGCGCCCCTAGCGGCCGAAAGTGGTACTGCTCTATTTTTTTCATCAGAAGGCATGGAAACGGTCATATCTCAGCCAAAACTTGGTCTAAAAATATGGGGAAAATCCCTAAATATGTTGCTTCGCCGCATAAGTCGCAAGACATGCAAATTAGGAAAAAAACTGCAACTTATAGGCCGGAAAATACGGTAGTTACTAGATTGTAAACGGTCTGTTGCTGCTTATTGTTCTGTTTCTGACTGTTATTGTATTTATTAAAGGGGACCACAGATGCAAAAATCACTTTAATGTTTTTTTTACTCAACTTTGGGTATTAACTTCATAAAAAAACAGTCCTTGTGCCAAAAAAATGCACCCAGTGGTTTATTTACTCTAAGTAGATTTATTTATTTTTGATAAATACACCAGGATTCACACTTCCTGCAGTTATTGACGTCACAGGCCGTAGCCAATCACCTCAAACCTGAGTCCAGCCCCTCACCTAGCAACCCCTGGTTAGGCTCAACCCACTTCTGTATTAAACACATGACTGTTGTTTTTCATGATTTCATCTCATCTTTTGTTTATATGTTCTTAATTTCATGTGTACAGCACTTTGTTGCAGCTGTGTTTTTTTTAAATGGCTTTATAAATAAAGTATAATTGTTATTTTTATGTTTTAGTTCAATTTTTAGTGTATTTGCGATCGCTGCCAACGCGCAGCCGGCAAAAATTAAACGAGCGGACCCCCGGCTTAGGGACCGGTTGCGACGGGACCCTCTTCCGGCGCGATGGAGCGGAGCTTCAACTGTACAGCCTCATTTCAGCCTCGCAGCAGCCTCGCAGCAGCGAGGACCTTCTCCTTACAGATTAATTTACGGGAGACACTTGGTAAACTTTGTGTTGTCTTGACTGGAACAGCGATAACTCCCAAAATCTCCGCGTGCAACGAGCGGAGCTGGCGAAAACCGGAAGAGGAACAAGCTAACATTAGCTTCGGATTCGGCAGGTCTCATGCTAAAAGGAGCAGCTCATGGCGGCGCGCTCAGACGGGTTTCGGTAAGTTATCTTAAGCTAACACTAACAGTAAGTCAAATGAGTAATAAAAAAGGAGCTAATTTTAAAACAACAACACATTACAGATACTGGCTGTTACAGAGGGCGTTAACAGATCTTTGAAGGGCGTGGACTTCAAGAAACCGGTCGTTCAAAACGAAAGTTAAAAATGGCAGAATTAAAAAGGGTATAATTGATTATCTAAGAATTATTTTGTGTATTAAAATGAATTAATATTGTCAAGATAGCACACAGAAATAACATAAAAATTTTAAATACCTATATGTGGTCTCCTTTAAGATTTTTGATTATTGTTAGTATAGTTTATTTATTGTAAGAGTGCCGTTCATTTAAAATATCATCCAAATGGGTCGCTTTTATTTATTTTTATACAAATGTATTGTTTACTTGGCATATTTTCAAAATAAATGTTTTGTAAGTCTTTATTTCTGCCCCCCCTTTTTTTTAAACCGAAAATCAACCGAACCGAGCCCTCCTGGAAACTGAACCAAACCGAAATGTGATTTTAGCGTACCGTTACACTCCTATGTCAGTCTGTGGGAGGAAACTGCTGAACCCAGATAAAACCCATGCATGCACGGAGAGAACATGCAAACCCCACCCAGAAAACTCCCCGGCTGGGATTCATTCTGGCGACCTTCTTGCTGAAAGGCAACAGCTCTACCAACTGATTAATTAAAGAAAAAACTTACACACTGTGTCTACTAGACCATAATACTATATACAAATATAAAAACAATAACTAATGTCTCAACAGAAGGGCATGCATTTGCATGTGAGGAAGGGGCTGCTAGATAAAAAGAGAACAATAAAAAAGGAAATAAAGGATACCGCTCTGTAGGATGTTTCTGACACAAGGCACAGAAGATGACTACCGGTAATTACATGAAGAAGGGAATACTTGAACCACTCTTAGCCGGGGACACAATTTTCAGTCTTTACAGAGTACACAAAGCTCTTGGTGTGTAACTATACACAACAAAATACACACCTCAATTTAATTACCACCTCACCACTGATTAGTAGCCCATTTACCAATAGCTGAATTTCATATCTGAAGTATCAATCTCATTACTAAAAACACACCTGCTTTAACCGATTATTATTACTAAAATAACTTGTTCAGACCTTATTTGTTTCATGCTAAATAATTATGGCATCAATAGGGGCAGCACGGTGGCACAACTGGTAGAGCTGCTGCCTCTCAGCGAGAAGGTTGCCGGTTCAAATCCCGGTCCGGGGCCTTTCTGGGTGGAGTTTGCATGTTCTCCCCGTGCATGCGTGGGTTTCCTCCGGGTACTCCGGTTTCCTCCCACAGACCAAAAAACATGCTTGTTAGGCTGATTGGTGACTCTAAATTGACCCTAGGTGTGAGTGTGAGAGTGGATGGTTGTTTGGTGTGAGTGAGACAGGTCCCTCTTGTAAATGAGTCCCCGTGACTCAACGAGGCTAGCCTGTATAAATAAAGGTTGAATGAATGAATGAATGAATGAATGAAAATATTTTAGTAGCTTGTCACTCCTGTTGTTGCTTAAGTACAACAGCTTAAAGGTATTGTGACATGATTTTGTAAATTTGAATATTTGTCAGAACATATATATCTTATATCATTGAGCTCTGTTCGTTTTTGCTAAATAAATTATAAATATATTAAAATTTTATTCTAAATTACTGTATGCTAATTTTTTCTCTGGTACTTGCTGGGATACGCCCCTAAAATTCTGCGCATTGCCGCAATACGTCATCAGTGTGACGTGACACATCAGCAACGTCACAACGGGCAGAAGGCAGAGCCTTGCCCGTTTGTTAGGTGTGTTAACTGCTTGCCATACAGATTCATTTCCTGAAGGATCGCCTCTTTTATTTGTGTAACTTGAAAAATGCCGTCACGTTGTAGCGCATTTGTGTGTTCTAATATCAGCAGTGAACAAGTGATTCTTCACAAATTTCCAAAAGATGACAAACTTCGACAAGAATGGACCAGACAAGGACCGGTGGGTTCCAGGAGTCGTATGTCTGCAGCGACCATTTCACTGCCGATTGTTTTCAGCACCTGGTATAAAAGAATCTTTAGGATTACCAGTAAGATTCAGAAGACTTTTAAAACCGGATGCTATTCCTACTATTTTTAAAAGAAAATCTACAGAAGAAAGTCCCAGGAGCTACCATGTCGAAACAACGCAGGGACCATCGGAAGACTGTCCAGGAGATGAGTAAGTCTTTGTGTAAACATAATCGGAGGTGTGTAGTGTTTTAGATTATAAACTATATATTTTACGTGAGTTCATGTTGTTTTACTTTATACACTGTGAGTGTATAAAGCCAATTATCACGGCAGATTATTTATGTTCGCTGCTAACAAGCTAGCCGAATCAGTAGCACACACACTTTTCTAATGATGTATTTTTAAATTATGTCTGCGCGATCAGGTAACATCTCGTTTCTTTTTATTCGGGGAGGGTTTATTAATGAGAGTTTTGGATGATTTACTGTCTTAAAATGATATATCGCTGACGCGACCGGTAATAAGCCGAGATAGCAGCTAACAAACATTAGCCGAGAGCCCGGAGCAAACACGTTGCTAATTATGTATTTTTAAATTATGTCTGCGCGATCAGGTAACATCTCGTTTCTTTTTATTCGGGGAGGGTTTATTAATGAGAGTTTTGGAAGATTTACTGTCTTAAAATGATATATCGCTGACGCGACCGGTAATAAGCCGAGATGCAGCTAACACACTAGCCGAGATACAGGCCACGTTGCTATTTATGTATTTTTAAATTATGTCAGCGCGATCAGGTAACATCTCGTTTCTTTTTATTCGGGGAGGGTTTATTAATGAGAGTTTTGGATGATTTACTGTCTTAAAATGATATATCGCTGACGCGACCGGTAATAAGCCGAGATAGCAGCTAACAAACATTAGCCGAGAGCCCGGAGCAAACACGTTGCTAATTATGTATTTTTAAATTATGTCTGCGCCATCAGGTAACATCTCGTTTCTTTTTATTCGGGGAGGGTTTATTAATGAGAGTTTTGGATGATTTACTGTCTTAAAATGATATATCGCTGACGCGACCGGTAATAAGCCGAGATAGCAGCTAACAAACATTAGCCGAGAGCCCGGAGCAAACACGTTGCTAATTATGTATTTTTAAATTATGTCTGCGCGATCAGGTAACATCTCGTTTCTTTTTATTCGGGGAGGGTTTATTAATGAGAGTTTTGGAAGATTTACTGTCTTAAAATGATATATCGCTGACGCGACCGGTAATAAGCCGAGATGCAGCTAACACACTAGCCGAGATACAGGCCACGTTGCTATTTATGTATTTTTAAATTATGTCAGCGCGATCAGGTAACATCTCGTTTCTTTTTATTCGGGGAGGGTTTATTAATGAGAGTTTTGGATGATTTACTGTCTTAAAATGATATATCGCTGACGCGACCGGTAATAAGCCGAGATAGCAGCTAACAAACATTAGCCGAGAGCCCGGAGCAAACACGTTGCTAATTATGTATTTTTAAATTATGTCTGCGCCATCAGGTAACATCTCGTTTCTTTTTATTCGGGGAGGGTTTATTAATGAGAGTTTTGGATGATTTACTGTCTTAAAATGATATATCGCTGACGCGACCGGTAATAAGCCGAGATAGCAGCTAACAAACATTAGCCGAGAGCCCGGAGCAAACACGTTGCTATGTATGTATTTTTAAATTATGTCTGCGCCATCAGGTAACATCTCGTTTCTTTTTATTCGGGGAGGGTTTATTAATGAGAGTTTTGGAAGATTTACTGTCTTAAAATGATATATCTCAGACGTGACCGGTGTCAGGGACTCTTGTTAGCCAAGATAGCTTCTAAAAAAAATTAGCCGAGAGCCCGGAGCAAACACGTTGCTATGTATGTATTTTTAAATTATGTCTGCGCCATCAGGTAACATCTGTAATTTTTTTATTCAGGGAGTGTTTATTAAAGTGAGACTAAACCCAGGTTGAGACGGTAACTCCTCCTTCCAAAATCTCCCTGAAAATGGGCGTGTCGAGAGACAAGGAAGGGTGGAGGTAGAGTTGTGCTTTTGTTCACGCCTCCACCTGCAACAACCTAAAACAAATTAAACCTCTAGCCAACAACATACACCAAGCAACAACAAAGAATAAACATGTAGATGTATTTATCTATTCCACCCATTCCATCCAAAACCAAAGGCCTAAAACAATGAAAATGAAAAGAAAAATAAAACCGCTTGTCAGGAGTGAAATGCAGCATTTCCATATAAGGTATGCACTTCTCATCTCTGCAGGGGATTGGCTCTGCTTGAACCACCTGTGTGACATCACACATGAGCAGACATGTCACACATGAGCGTTTGCACAAATAAGAAAATTAAGGTGTAATCCACCAGTTCAACCCATAGAACTACCGTAAACACATTTTTAGACCAAATATTGCCAAATATTGCCAATTTACACAGATATGCACAATTATGTGAGAATAAACACAGCCATAGTGCTAGATAACATTTTAAACACATTCTAGGGAGTTTATCAGCTAAAAAAAGTTAATTTTGGGTTTAGTCGCACTTTAATGAGAGTTTTGGAAGATTTACTGTCTCAAAATGATATCTCAGACGATAGGACATGCTCTGCCATTATTATTTAAATGCACGTTGGAGCGTGCCTTCCCGTTGTCACGTCAAGATGACGTTTTGCGGAAATGCGCAGATTTTTAGGGGCGTATCCCAGAGAAAAAAACTACCATAACTTGGAATAAAAATTTAATATATTTATAATTTATTATGCAAAAACGACCAGAGCTCAATGATATAAGATATATATGTTCTGACAAATATTCAAATTTACAAAATCATGTCACAATCCCTTTAATGTTACAGGAAACCAGGTAACGAGCCGCATGTGTGAAATAAAAACTTTAAAGTTTAAGTCTGCAGCTTAGATGCATGTGTGCTCATTTGCGTTTTAGGTTGTTTGAAAATGTAAAGTAGAAACATTAAACGTTTAAAAAGCCACTCGCTTTCATCAGTTTGTTAGCATGCTAAGCTACAAACAGACTCGAGTTCTGGTTAAGAAGCTAAACCCATCAGCTGCACGACAACTGCAGCTAACATCCCCACACTGGACAGGAAGAATGAAAATTACAAACCCAGAATTTACAGCTGATCGTTGGGGTTGAAGACGACCTCTATGATGTTACTGTCACCTGTTTTCCAAACACGGCTCCATAACAACACATCGCGCAGGCTCAGTTTGAGTGTTGCACAGGAAGTGATCTTAAAGGACCGGAAGTAAACAAATAAGAGCTCAAAAACATTTCAAATGAGAAGCCTTTTTTTTTCTTTTTCTTTTACGATTTTACGGAAGAGCATTGCATTCACCAAATAAATAAAAAATTGACTCAGGATCTCTTATCTCATCTTAATTATGTATCTTATGAGATACATAATTGACATCTTATCTCAAAATTATGTTTTACTGCCATAGTTTTAGTTTACATGTCTTATTTTGCACATTCTTTTGTTATGACTCTTATTTTGAAAGGCAAAAGTAGGAAGTGCTTTCCAGCATGTTGCTAGGCAACCAAAGAAAGAAGTTGTACCGTACTGCTATGAAGACATGATATTAGCAAGTAGCTGTACAAAAGTAATTTAAGTTTAAGAAGTTCTTTATTACTCTCATTTCTACCTCAAAAGGAAGGGTCAGCCAGCGAGGTATTTATATGTTATATCATTTTAATGTCAAGATTGTATTCATGACACCGTCTCACTCAAGTTTATGTTGTATTTTTAGTTCGACGGTAGTGTTGGTGTCAGTGACAACGAAAGTGAAGTGTAATAAGAAGATTTACATTAAAACTGACTACACACTAGCAGTACAACGAATTCATTAATGCTGTAAAGAAGAGGTGGAAGTGACATTATGAGATAGTAGTATCTCATAATTTTGAGATAAGATCTCATAATTATGAGATAAGATGTCATAATTATGAGATAGTATCTCATAATTATGAGATAAGATGTCATAATTATGAGATAGTATCTCATAATTATGAGATAAGATGTCATAATTATGAGATACTATCTCATAATTATGAGATAAGATGTCATAATTATGAGATCCTGATCTCATAATTATGAGATCCTGAGTCAATTTTTTATTTATTTGGTGAATCCAATGCTCTTCCGTACAATTTCAACATATAGAGATATCATTCCATCCATCCATCCATCCATCCATTATCTTTACCCACTTCTACTTTTTGTGTCACAGGGTAACTGGTGCCCATATCCAGCACCAGCAGTCAGACACCGTGTGGACACGTATAGTCCATCACAGGGGCAAAATAAACAAATTAATAAAAATGAGACAAACAACCATTCATTCTCTCACTCACAACTAGGAGCAAGTACCAGTCAGCCTATGCATGTTTTTGGTTTGTGGGAGGAAACCGGAGTACCCAGAGAAACCCCACGCTTGCACAGAAAGAACATGCAAACTTCTACCCAGAAGGGCTCCTGGCCAGGATTTGAACCGATGACCTTCTCGTTGAAAGGCAACCGCTCCACCAACTATTCCACAACAGTTGTATTCTTCACATTTTTTAAAAATCTGAAAATGTCCAACTTTTTATACGTTTTCTGCTGTATGTAACTTTTCTAAAAATATTTTATGAACATATTTCTTCACTCTGTCACTATCTCCTGACAGACTGATGTTAGACAGGTAATCTCTGAAAAAAACTATAGTCCTCTGGCTTCTCCCGGTGGTACTACAAGCATTTCTAAAAACCCACAGTGACCCGCCGTTAACCAGCCAATAAAAACAGTTTTTAACCAGCCAATAAAAACAGAGTTTGGTTCATGAA